>OZ014521.1:333502143-333757315 GCA_963966055.1 Lathyrus aphaca
CCAAACATGACAACTTTTGGTAAATAGAATTATTTCACCAAGGGTCGCCACCTTGTGAAACTATACCAAGTGGCCTATATAATGATCATTAGAATTCAGAAATCAACACACAAAAACAATTACAATTCCAACACTCTTCGCTACATTCGAATTTTCATCTATCTTGTACAAATTTGATAAGGCTGAATTATCCTGGATATTCCTACATCAAAACTCTAAGACAAATAGAAAGTGCTTAAAATACTATAAGGAAAGTGCTTTGTACACGATTCCGGTCTGGATCCTTTCAATCTTGAAGCGTTGCATAATAATTGTGACTATTAATGCAGGGAGAAATTTTATTAAATTTTTTTAGTGTTAAATATTAATCATATTGATTACATTTTTTATTTAAAAATTAATAATAATTTAATTATATCATATAAAAATAATGATATTTATTTTCAATGGAATTAAAAAAATAAGAGATACAAATGATAGTGAACTTTGCAGAGTATAAAATATAGTAAAAATAATGTCTCAGTTTTATGTATTAGTGAAGAAAAAACATTAACTTTAACTTTTTATAAATTAAAAATAATTAGTAAATATGTTTAGTATATATATATATATATATATATATATATATATATATATATATATATATATATATATATATATATATATATATATATATATATATATATATATATATATATATATATATATATATATATATATATATATATATTGTAGGTAGTACATCATTAAAAATCATGAGTTTGTTAAAATACTATTTAATTTTTTCAATTATTTAAAATCGCATTAAAAATGTGATGATGTCTTCTATTTATCTTTATTTTTTAATCATTAGGTTCAATGTTCAATTCTTTTATAAATACGGAGATACATTGAAAGATAAATAAAAATTAAACAAATTTTGACAATTTTAAAAGAAACTAGAAGTTTTTGAAATTGGAGTGGATTGAGATGACTTTGATCGAGTCCTAGAAGAAGATATTCATAATTCAATCACCTTAAGAAACATCATAAAGAGATATTATAGTTTTGGATGGGTATGATTTGGCGATTCCTCACTCATTAACTTGGCCTATAAACTAGTATAAATATTTCTGTTTTCAGGGTTGGGAGAATTCATTCACATTTTACAAATTCAACACACTTAAAACCTTTTGTGATAATCCTCGTAAATAGGGTTCCCTTTATTATATTTTCACAAGTACAATTATGTCTATTTTAGGTCTTGATAAAATTAACATATATCACATTTACATTCGACCTTCACTCGCCTCAGACATCTTCTTCAAGATGGTAACATGATAAGGCTCCTTGAAAACTAGCAGCACTAGCAGCGACGACAACGAGGCCTTAGCAAAGATACATACTACTATGGGAGAGTTGTTTTGTTCCATCCATGATTTGAAGGAGAATGTCTTAACCCATTAGAAGCAACATCACATAGACATCCAAGTCGAAGATGGAGTCTTGGACACACACACTCTCTCTCTTTCACACACACACACATATACACACTCACTCTCTCTTAAAAATTTTAGGCACTCCAGTATCAGAAAACTTAAAACTGAAGGTGCGAGAAGTGCAAGAGATGGGGGGTTTGAATTGCTTTCAGCTTGTTTAAGTATTTCGCTTCTTATCTTTTTTGCACTAGAATGATTATTAGAGTCTACAAGGTAGATTCAGAATAGTAATGTGGAAGGCTCCTCCAGAAAAGAACCATCAGTTGTAGCCTTTGTAACACAGAGTACAAGAATTATGTAACTCAGGTCACAAGACACAGTCTGCTACACTACTCAGATCACGAGACACAAATAGATAGAAAGTAGTAAGTTAAGATGATAGAACATCTTCCTCCAACATTCTTGCACCTCCACTGCTCGAATGAACTCAGCAACTAGAACACCATTCTTCTCCCCTTTTTTAGACAAAACTTGGAAAAAGTGACCGATACAACTCCAAACCCAGATACAACTTATCCAGTATTTGAAGAACGCCATTAACCACTCACTTGAAAAGAAAGAACTGTGAGACCAAGAAGTGTCACAACAGTCTTATTTATAGCCAAGAATTTCCTTAGGAAGTAACGCTGGTCAAATTCAACTGACCATTAACCAAGGAAATAATTCTACCACATGTGCATCGGCCAAAACTGTTGATTGTTTCTTCTTTTAAATAATTGTCCAAAGAATTTCAGTTACATGCAAACATGTTCTACAATAATGTCCTGACATCATGTCAGACGTTGTCTTAACCTTACATGCACTCCTCTTTAGATAAAACTAGGCTTCTCATATCAGCTTAATAACCATAGACCAATCCACCATACAATGAATTTAATCTGCAGAGAAAAATAAATTCTCCCAGATTCTTCAATAATTCCCTAAGCATCCATCAGGAATTAGATATTCTGTATTGCCAAGTTTCCCCCAACTTGCAACAATACAATGTCAAGACATCATACTTGACATCTTAATCTCTCTTGGATGGGAAAATATGCTTGACACTCACCACAAGCTTAGGGTAGAATGCACATCTGCAGTAGATCCTTAGATCAAGAGGAAACTCCCCCTATCTAAGATAATATGTGCTCCCCTAAGCACCTACGTAAGAATAAATGGAAAACATAAGACGCATCTTCAATGTCTTCAAGATATCACTCTCTGTCCAGCCACCTACTGAAGCACATCCATTTTGGAACCAATATCCCTTATGACAAAAAAATAGCAGTCACTCACACATGACGTCACATCATGCTATCCGTGAGGCACATAAGGATCGTCATCCTCATAGTAACAAATTGTTGGATTAAGATAAAAGTCCCATTGATCCCCCTCTTCATGTAACCATCTACACATCATCAGAACTCCACCTGAGTCTTCATGTATAGGCATTCAGCTACTCGATATAAAATCCAATTGCCCTGGAATGTAGCACACTCCCTAAAAGAGATATCATACCTCTTAGTTTATTTTCCTCCAACTATGTCAGATACCGGATACATGTTTTATAAAAGCATGACTTGGCATATTAAGGACGGTATCCCCTCTTCAAGATTTTAAATATACAATCTCTCAACCCTTCAAAGGCAGGCATTCCCTATCATTCTCCTTGTCGCTCCCACCAAATGACACAGGGTCAGATAGGGTACAGACGCGAACGGTCGGTGAAAGGAGAAGTGAAAATGAAAATGAAAAGAGTCGCCAGCTAGGCATTTTTATCCCGAAGGAAAGGTAATGCTGCATAAACCTGGGAAGAGATGGATAAGACGATCGCGAACCAGAGAAACTGAGAAAGGGGGTTGGTTACAACCTGGGAAGGTATTAGCACCCAGATTGTCTGTCGTACTCGACGGGATCCACGCTTCAAAGATTGTGTTTAAAGGGGTAGTGTCAGTGCTATTTGTGTGCAAGACCTGGAAAAGAATGTACAAGTGTCAGTGCAAAAGAGATGTGAAGTGAAATGCTCAGGAATGAGGCTTAAAAGAATAATGCTGGAAGAGGGGGGGACTGTAACACGGTGGGAGAACTGACTTTAGTTATGTTGCGGATAGCAAGAGTCGCCACCGACTTTTATTTTATCCAAAGGAAAGGGCATAAAAGAACAGGAAAGACCTTAAAAAGATTTTTGGGTTCGGGGGGTAGGTTATGTAAAGGGAAGGTGTTAGCACCCTTTACATCCATGGTTATCCATGGGCTCTTAGTTACTTAGCTCACTTTAAAATGTTTTTGAGAAGTGTAGTGTGTGAATAGAAATTTTCTTAAGTACTTTATAATGATCCATGTACGGATATATATAAAGCCTTTGTTTTGAAAATTGTTTGAAATGTGAAGTGTTTGAAATGTTTTGAAGAGTGAGCAAGTACATAAGAGGAACCTACCCTAAGTTAAGTCTTTTCTGTTCTTAAATATCCTTTACATGGTAAGACTATCCCTATTATTAAGGAATAGGTAGTCATTACCTTGGATGTGTGAGGGACAAGTGAAGGGACAACTGTTATTTAGGCAACTGTAAGGTGTATAAGCAATTCGAAGGGACTTATCATCTTTATTCGAAAGGGACAAGATCATTACGAAGGCAACCACGAAGGGACTTGATCTTTTTATCTATTAAGGGACTAGATGATATGAGAGAAGGGACTTTTCTTTACACTTTACTTGACCTTTTTCTTTAGGCAACATGAGGGATAACCTTAGGAAGTGAGATGGCGATCAAAGATCGACTTACGTGTGTGCGTGTACAAGTTCAAGTATTTATCTTATAAATTAGTGATCTAAAGCCAATTTTAAATACAAACATATCTTGCACTCCCTATTTTACTAACCATAGCAATTAAAAATAAATAATAAAAATTACTACAACTATTACATAATGGATACAATTACATTATAATAATTAAAATAAGTAAATAAATAAATAATTAAATGGGTTAGTAATAATAAACAAAAATAAATAAATATAAGAGGGTTAGTAATAATAATAAAAATAAATAATCACATAATAGATAAATAAATAAAGAAATTAGCAATAATAAACAAAATAAATATAAGAAGAGGAAATTAGCATATAAAAAGTTCAATTTTAAATAAATAATTATTTTTAGATTTTTAATAAAAAATAAATAAATAATAAGTATTATATACTAATAAAATTAATAGTCTAATTATTTAATTTTATTTACATATATTTGTTAATTATAATTAAGTAAGCATATGAAAATAATAATTTAAATTCATAAAATAAAATTAGGGTTTTTAATGTATTTAGAAAAATAGATGTGGATTTACTACTTAATTAAATAATATAAACAAATTATAAATAAATATTTACAAACACATAAAATTAACATTCATAATCATAATTAGGGTTTATAAACAAAATTAGGTTTTATATGAAAATATTAGGGTTAATATAAATAATTTAAGGTTTATGAGTTTAGAAAATAGAATTAGGGTTTTATTTACAACAAATCCATTTATTTACAAATTATATATATATTTAATAATATGAACATATAATATATAAATATAAATAATTAAATTTTGAAAATAGAGTTTGATAAAAAAAAATGAATTTTAGGTATAAGAAGTAATATATATTTATTTTAACATTTATTCCTTTTATTAAAATAATTAGAATATAAACAAATTGAATAAAATAAGAAAACAAATGAAAAAAACAAGACTTACCTGGGGCTGGGATTCGAACCCAGGCCCTAGGCTTTGAATCCTCCAAGACCAGCACATCCTCCACTAGGCCAGCATGCGTTTGGTGATATAGAATGAGAACCATGTTGTTTTGTTTCATAACCTGCAAAAGTCACAACAAAAAGCAAAACAATACAAAAGGGCCTGGGGGGATTTGAACCCAGGACCCTCAACCAACAAACAAACACTCCAACCATCCAGCCAGAAGGGCGCGTCTGTTAGATAATCACAACAATTCATAATATATTAAGTTATGTAAATGAATGTGAAAATCAAATAAAAAGAATGCTGCCTCCAAGAATTGAACCAAGGTCTTGAACCATAACACGCGCAGCCATTACCACTTGGCCAGGCAGCCTTAGCTGAAATAAAATAGAAACAATTACAAAAAATATTAAACCAATTTTTGAATTTCCTGATGGCGCCAAGAGGTCATCTTCAACCTTGGTTCCTGCGAATTTTGTTGCAAAATTTCCTACCATATTTCCTGCGAATCCAGTTTTGTATGAAAACTAGGTTTCTTCGAAACTCATGATACCTGTAATTTTTCCTCAAATTGAACAAACCATGGTGTTACCCACATCAAATATAGTTCATTTAAGCAATTAAAATTCATTTATATTTACTAAATCATAAAACCACAAATGAACCACAAAACCCTAACAATGGCAGAATGAGGTTTCGGCCATGAAGCTTTGATCTAAGTATCCAGAAACGTTCTACACATCACTATAAACATGATTAAACAAACAAAATACATTACAACGCAGTGAATTTATGGAATCGAAAAAAAATAATTCAAGAACAAAAATGCTTCGGGTTATGCATTATGGCATGATTCAAAGGCATGTAAGGGTTGGTTTTGATTCAGGGAAGCTCAAGGAAGCTTGTAGTGTCTTTAGAATACCTTGAAACCTCTTCTAGGATTGAAACCGAAAATTGTTTTTTTTGAAGGATTTTGTGAAGTTTGAAATTATGGTTTGAGGCTGCAAAATCGTGTCCTATGCATTGTGATGAGTTTGTGTACATATAGTGAACTAAATTAGGTCAAAAAGTTGGGCTATCCTTTGGATATTTTGGTCATGGAAGATTGAAAAAGATCATGCCTTAAATTTCAAATATTCTTGGATACAACCTTGCTATTTTAAGATAATCACCATAATTTTCATATCAATCTGATCCAATTAGCTTTCATGACCTTCTAGAATCAAAATATTTTTAAATCTTCATATTTTTATATTTTATTTGAATTTAAAATGATTTTTAATATAAAAAATCATAATAAATAAAAATAAAATTATGAAAATTATGAAAATATTAAATAAATTTCGTGCATGATGTCATGGAACACATTGGGTCACAAAAAGTTCAACCCATTTGAAGAATTATGGTTTTAAGACCCCATTTACTTCATAAACCACCCAAAAATTTCCCAACTTTGCAAGGGACCAAATCCTTCAATTTTAATGCTATAAGGGTGTTCTTGGACATTTTGGAAAGCTTAAAGAGTCCTCTAACCAACCCCATTGGTTTCATGTCCATATCTTTTACCATTCTCAAGTTATGCTCTTTTGAAGTTGTTGACTTTTTGTTGACTTTTAAAAGGACCTATAATGTCTTAGCTCATACCTTCCAAATGAAGCATTTTTGGGCTTGGCTTGTGAGACACAAAGTTGTAGAGAATTCAATTTACTTAAAAATGAGCTTTGGATGGGAAAAATTTGATGAAGCATGTGAAAGTTATGGCTGGTCAAAGTTCAGTTGACTTTTCCTAAGGAAACCCTAATTTAGAAACTCCTGATTCTTGATGATCTGAAATCTCCTTGATGAATCATGATCAACCCTTGATCAAATGATGAATTTTACTTCATATACTTGATTTTGGCAAAAAATCATGAAGTTTGACTTTGGTTTGACCATAGTTGACCTCAGTTTGACTTTTTAACTGCTTTGACTGATTTTGACCTATCTGATCATCTGACTGAGCAAACCTTTGGGAAAAGTCTTGAAACTTGTCATGGGGATTCTTAAACACATATAAGATGTTATGAAGCTCACTTGAAGTCTTGGAAGTCCATTTAGCCTGATTAAAGTCAAAACCCTAGTTTAGGATGCATTGCTTAGGAGAATGCATTGTCTGAGGGAAATGTCAAATCTTCTGACTAATTGTGAACCTTGTGAACCTCATGAACCTCATGAGAGGTATTGTGAACCTTGTGAACCTTGTGAACCTCATAAGATGTCTTGTGAACCTCATAAGATGTCTTGTGAACCTCATAAGATGTCTTGTGAACCTCATAAGATGTCTTGTGAATCTTATGAACCTTGTGAACCTCTTAGTACACAAAGTCTTGTTTTGTGAACCTTATGAACCTCTTAGTACACAAAGTCTTGTCTTGTGAACCTTGTGAACCTCTTAGTACACAAAGTCTTGTCTTGTGAGGGCAAATTTTGGGGTGCAACAGCTGCCCCTGTTCAATTTTCTGAAACCTGAGGGGTTAGATTGGTATATGTGCCATTCGTGACCTGGAAGGTTGAAGGGGATTGAACACAAAAGCCCAAAAATTTTCACTCACCGGTGTGTAAATTAATACTGATGATTAACTGTATATGCTCGAGTGGGCTTGAAGATGCCACTTGGAGAAAAGGAGATGGGCTTAAAGATGCCATCAGAATGACTTGGAGATGGGCTTAGAGATGCCATCTGGAGAAAAGTTCTTCAAATATACTTCTTGGAGAATAAGGTAGTCCAAAGTATGAAGATGTAGTTTTTGGGAAGATAAACAACGTCCCAACATTACCTTTGGGAAGATAAACAACGGCCCAAGGTGAGGGTATAACTTTTGGGAAGATAAACAACAGCCCAAAGTCATGATAGGGTACTTGAGAAGATAAACAACGGCCCAAGGTAAGGGTATGACTTTTGGGAAGATAAACGACGGCCCAAAGTCATGATAGCTTTCAGGAGGATAAACAACGTCCCGAGGTATAATAGGGTGCTTGGGAAGATAAACAACGGCCCAAGGTAAGGATATAACTTTTGGGAAGATAAACAATGGCCCAAAGTAAGGATATAACTTTGGGGAAGATAAACAACGGGCCAAAGTCGTGATAGCTTTCAGGAGGATAAACAACGTCCCGAGGTATAAGTTGTTGATATTGTTTTACCTGCATATAACTACCCTGCAAGGAGAATATTAGTTTATGCACTATGTATGCATGCATAGTATGATGCACTGAAGTAATGTATTATGTACTTATGGATATGTATGTTATGGTATGATGTAAATGATGTATGTATGAATCATGCAGCCTGAAGCGTCTGAAAATCTTCATATAACAACTGCTGGCCAGGGAAAATAAATCCCGATTTGTTGCTGAAGAATATGAGGAAATAGAGTGAAGAATATGAGGAAATCGTTCCCGTCTTGTTTGATAATATAGTATTCATAACCTCCCGTCTTCGTTCGATAGTAAGGTATCCATAACCTCCCGTCTTCATTCGATAGTAATGTATCCATAACCTCCCGTCTTCATTCGTCATACTCCTATTGAAAGAATAAATTCCCGACTATCCGTCTGAGGATAAAAGAGATGGATATAAATTCCAGGGGAGATGTAACTCGAAGTATCTATGATGATAGATTTGCCCTACTGAGGGATTTGTAGCTGTCTTGTGGGGATGAACCGGCGAAGCTTCGTTGCATTCCTTCCCCCGTTCGTCCTTAGTAAATACTATTACTGCATTTTCATGCATTTCTGGTAAACATCAATCATATTAAGCATTTTATACATTTCTGGTAAACGTCAATCATATTCAAAAGCATACATACATTCAAACACAACCAATGGACGTTTCGCTTATGTAAATAGGGTAAAAGTAAATCTGGATTCAAAGATGAAATTTTATTTATATCACAAAGTGACCTACACATATGCAAGTTTGTACAAGGAGACAGAAATCCTAGTAAGAGGAATTTGTCAAAAAAAAATTTTTTTTTTTTACAAAACAAAGAAAATCAGCTATGTGGGAAATAATCCTATTGAGTTTCAATTCTACTATTGCCATTATCTTCAAGTATCTCATCTTCTGCTGTCGAGACGGAAATGATTGGATTGAGCTTTATCTGTTCGAGCTTGAATAAGTAGCACAACTGGTCGTAGCTTCATGGGTGATTCAAACGAGACATAGTCATACGCTTTAATCCCTAACTTTTGCCTAGATTGCCCTTTCAGGTTTTCAATCCACCGGGATACCCTTTTTTGCCCAAGCCGCCTTTTCAGGTTTTCGACTTGCCGGGTGTACATTTTTTTTATATATATCCCTAATTTTTGCCCGAACCCTTTTGGTTCGCCGGGATGCCCTTATTTTTGCCTAGGCCAGTCAACCTAGCGGGTCTCTTTTTATGAGTAGTATTTTTTAACTGTGTCTGCGTTTACAGGCTGTGGGAAGTCTTCACCATCCATAGTAGTAAGTATCATGGCACCTTCTGAGAATACTGTCTTGACTACAAATGGTCCTTCATATGTAGGAGTCCACTTGCCCCTAGGATCACCCTGTGGTAATATGATACGCTTGATTACCAAATCACCAGCCTGATATACCTTTGGCTTAACCTTCTTATTAAAAGCTTTGATCATCCGTTTTTGGTACATCTGGCCATGACAAACAACTGCCAACCTCTTCTCATCAATCAAATTTATCTGGTCAAGTCGGGTCTGAATCCACTCATCTTCATCCAATCCTGCATCCTTCATAATTCTTAAGGAGGGAATCTGAACTTCAATGGGCAGAACTGCTTCCATACCATATACTAAGGAGAATGGGGTTGCCCCTATTGAAGTACGTATTGTAGTACGATAACCATGAAGAGCAAATGGTAACATCTCATGCCAATCCTTATAAGTAATAGTCATCTTTTGTAGAATCTTCTTAATGTTCTTATTAACAGCTTCTACTGCCCCACTCATCTTCGGACGATACGGAGAAGAGTTGTGATGCTTAATCTTGAACTGCGTGTAGAGATCAGTAATCATAGTGTTGTTCAAATTAGAGCCATTGTCAGTAATAATCCTTTCAGGGATGACATACCTACATATGAGATTATTCTTAATGAATCGAGCCACCACATTCTTAGTAACAGATGCAAATGAAGCTGCTTCCACCCATTTTGTGAAGTAATCAATAGCAACCAGGATGAAACGATGCCCATTAGAAGCAGTAGGCTTGATCTCACCAATCATATCAATGCCCCACATGGCAAAAGGCCAAAGAGCAGTCAACACATTCAATGGTGACGGAGGTATATGTACTTTATTAGCATAAATTTGACACTTGTGACAGGTTCTGGAATGTTGATAGCAGTCAGCTTCCATGGTAGACCAATAGTAACCCGCTCTCAATATCTTCTTTGCCATAGTATGACCACTAGAATGAGTGCCAAATATCCCATCATGCGTGTCTTCCATAATCTCTGTTGCTTCCTTCTTATCCACACAACGAAGCATAGTTGAATCATGATTGCGTTTGTACAGAATTCCATTACTCAAAAAGAACTTAGCAGAAAACCTTCTCAGGAACTTCCTATCTTTGACAGATGCCCCTTCAGGGAACTTCTAAGCTTCAATATATCTTTTCACTTCATAGAACCAAGGCTTATCTTTTGCTTCTTCAGTGCCAATCTCATTGCAGTATGCAGGCTTCTCAAATCTATCAATGGTAATCTTGGGAGCCTCATCATCCCAGCTGATCTCAAACATGGATGCCATGGTAGCTAATGCATCTGCCAACTGATTTTCTCTTCATGGAATATGTCCAAAGGTAATTTCTTTAAAATGTGGGATCAAAGACAACACATGCTCTCTATAAGGAATGAGATTATCATGCTTGGTATCCCAATCTCCTTTGATATGACTTACTACCAGGGCTGAATCTCCATACACGTCAAGGAACGGAATCTTCATATCAATGGCAGCTTTGATACCCAGGATACATGCCTCATACTCAACCATGTTATTGGTACAATAGAAGCAAAGTCTGGCAGTAATCGGGGTATGACAACCTTCAGGGGAACTGATCACAACACCAACACCATTACCAAGTGCATTAGAAGCTCCATCAAAAACCATAGTCCATCGGGATCCTTGTTCAGGTCCGTCATATTGTCCAGGTTCTTTGGTAATAATCATAATATTTTCATCAGGGAACTCAAAACTCATTGACTGATAATCATCCACTGCTTGATGAGCCAAATGATCAGCTACAACACTTCCATTAATGGCCTTCTGAGTAGTATACTGTATATCATATTCTGTTAAGATCATTTGCCATCTTGCTATTCTTCCAGAGAGAGCAGGTTTCTCAAATATGTACTTGATTGGGTCCATCTTTGAAATCAATAAGGTGGTATGAGTCAACATATACTGTCTTAGTCGGCGAGCAGCCCATGCCAAAGCGCAACAAGTTTTCTCGAGCAGTGAGTATCTTGTTTCACAGTCGGTAAACTTTTTGCTAAGGTAGTATATTGCCTGCTCTTTTCGACCAGACTCGTCATGTTGCCCCAACACACACCCCATTGAGTTGTCTAATACTGTTAAGTACATAATCAAGGGTCTTCCATCAACTGGTGGCATCAAAATTGAAGGTTCTAGCAGATATTTCTTGATTTCATCAAAGGCAGTCTGGCACTCATCATTCCATTCCATCACCTGATCTTTCTTCAACAATTTGAAGATTGGCTCACAGATGGCAGTTAATTGGGAAATAAATCTTGCAATATAATTCAATCGTCCCAAGAAACCTCTAACTTCCTTCTCAGTACGGGGAGCTGGCATCTCTCGTATAGCTTTTACTTTTGCAGGATCTACTTCAATACCTTTTCCACTGACAATGAAACCCAGGAGTTTACCAGACCTAACTCCAAAAGTACACTTGTTTGGGTTCAATCTCAGCTTGTATTTCTTCAACCTTTCAAACAACTTATGCAGATGATCAAGGTGTTGTTCTTCATTCTGGGACCTGGCTATCATATCATCCACATACACCTCTATCTCATGATGAATCATATCGTGAAACAAAGCCACCATAGCACGCTGATATGTTGCCCCTGCATTCTTCAAACCAAATGGCATTACTTTATAACAAAAAGTGCCCCACTGTGTAACAAATTTCGTCTTCTCCATATCTTCAGGTGCCATCTTGATCTGATTATAACCAGAGAAACCATCCATAAAAGAGAATACCTTATGCTGAGCAGTGTTGTCTACCAGAACATCAATATGAGGAAGTGGAAAGTCATCTTTGGGGCTGGCCTTGTTCAAATCTTTGTAGTCTACACACATACGTACCTTACCATCTTTCTTAGGTACCGGTACCACATTTGCAACCCACTGAGGATAAGAGGTCACAGCTAAGAACCCTGCATCAAACTGTTTCATCACCTCTGCTTTAATCTTCTCTGACATTTCAGGACGCATACGACGAATGTAACGCCTTAATTTTTATATTTATTTTTGTGAAATAAATATTAAATAATTTAATGGCATAATTGAATATTTGATGAAGAAAGTATTTTATGAGAAAAATAATAATAATATAAGGAGTATTATTATGATGTTGTTATTATTTAAATAAAATAAAAAATAAATGGTTAGTTAGAGGTTTAAGGGGCAAAGGTGGAATTGTTATTTCATAAAAAGAGGAAATAGGGAAACAAACCTCATTTCATCGTATTTTGACGAAGAACGGAGAGGTCTGGAGAAAGAGGAGAAGAAAGGTAAGGTCAAGGATCATAGATCACCGAGACCCAAAAGTTGTGCAGAAAAGCTTCGATTTTAAGGTAAGGGGGGAGAAAAGGGTTTATGATTGGTGATAGGACATAGAAGGGTAATTGGGAGTTCCTTCCTCCCTTAGGTATTTTAAGAGATTATGATAACAATGATTGAATTGATGCAATATTGTGAAATTGTTGATGAATATTATTATACGATGTATTTTGAAAATATATTTGGTGTTGTATGTTGGGTATTGGGAAGATCGATATATGAAGGTTGTGGGGGTTATGATGAACAGAGAAGAGGATTAAACCTCATAGATTCCTTAATTGATCTAGGAAAGTTTATTAGTAAAACTAGTTGATTTATATGTATAAATGGATAATAAACATGTGAATTGGTTGGTTTTGAGTGTTAAATTTGACTTAGAATGGTTGGTATTCGTGCATGTGAGGAAGAGGGAAGAAATTGGGACTTTTGGAAAAATTGAATTTTTGGGGTACAGGTGCCACAACACGGGCAGTGTTGTAAAACACGGGCGGCCGTGTTGTCCTCCTGGAAAATGAGTTTTTGTGGATTTTGAGGGGCGTGTCCCAGGCCACCCAACACGGGTCATGTCAAGCAACACGGGTGGCCGTGTTAGGCCCCTGTAAATGTAATTTTTCGTCCGTTTTAAGGTGGATTTGATTCATTCTTCTAATGTAGGATGATATTAGTGAAATAAGACTTTGAGGATGTCCTAATAATGAATATAGGACTTGATGATTAGTCTCATAAGAAATCCTAAATGCTTAATTGAATTATAAGAATATGTAGATTGTTATAATTGTGAATAACACGAGATATGTGTATGTTTTGTGTGTGAATAAGATGCACTGATGATTGGTTGATGAGATCATGAGGATCGTAAAGCATGATGTGTTCATGTGTATTGTGATATGGTATGCGTTGTTGTGTCTGCATGCGCATATGTTTGATGGAATAATCATGTCGTGGATGTGATTATTCGGGATTCGTGGAGAATCGTGGTTGTAGGGATGATCGTGTCTTGTTGGAAACGTTAACGATGCATTCGGGGTTCTATTGATGAACCGTTATTGTGAGTCGGTACCGCATTTGCATTGTGCATTAGAGTCACATTGCATTATGATTGATTGAATAATATGATTGATTGAATGATATGATTGATAACTTGGTGTGATTAGGGGTGAATTACTTCTTCATATATGTCGTATGCACCATTATATTATGAATCTATTTCTCACCCCTCTGTTTGTTTTGTTGCGTCTGTGCTTCTTCGGAAGTGCAGACAATTCAGGTACTTGAGAAGTACGTTGGTGTGATGTTCGTGTCCTAGGAGCTCTGATATGTAACGGGAACGGGGATCTTTTCCACATTTACTTTTATTGTTTAGAAAAACTTATCTTTATGATTAAACTTGAATTGAAGAACCTTTTTATGTGTGATTTGCTTAGCCTTTGAGCTATTGACGTTAAATATTTGAATTCCGCTGTTTTCTTTTATTAATGATCTTGATGAACGATGATGATGTAACATTTCACTTTGGACAAATAACTCTGATTATATTAAAGATTTACAATAATAATTTTATGGGAAGAGTGGGTGTTACAATTGGTATCAGAGCAGGTCGGTCCAACCGGCCAGATTGAGTCAGTCCTTAGAATAAGAGTCATGTGTTTCCTAACCTGAGTTTTTTGTTGTATCAGTATGGCAGGAAGGAATGATGCTGCTCTTGCTGTGGCTATGCAAGCCATGGCGCAGACGGTTGAGAACGTTGTTCAGGTCGTTCAGGGTGGAGGAAATGCTCAGTCTCGTGCATTGGAGCAGTTCCGGAATAACAAGCCGTCGACGTATGAAGGTGGAATTCTGGATCCAGAGGCTGCGCAGAGGTGGTTGAAAGCTGTTGAGAAGATCTTCAGAACCATGGGATGCTTTGATGATCAAAAGGTGAGATTTGGTACTCACATGCTGGAGGTCGAAGCTGAAGTCTGGTGGGACAACAGTCGCCAAAGGATAGAAGACGCGGGTACGGCTATCACTTGGGCGGTATTTCGCAGAGAATTCTTGGAAAAGTATTTCCCGGAAGACATCCGCAGTGCTAAGGAGGTTGAGTTCTTGGAACTCAAGCAAGGTAATATGACAGTGGCAGAGTATGCTGCCAAGTTTGAAGAACTAGTGCAATACTGTACGCACTACAATACTGAAGAGGCAATGACTTCCAAATGTCTGAAGTATGAGAATGGACTGCTTCCTGAGATTAAGTTGGGTATTGCTTGCCAGAAGATCAGGAATTATCCAGAGCTGGTAAGTAGAAGCAGGATTTATGATAATGACAACAGGGCGTGGATTGCACACTACAAAGCTGTGAATGATAAGAAAGGCAAGCAGATATTTGGTGGTACTCCGTACAGTGCTCCAGCTGACAAAGGGAAGCAAAAAGCTGGTAATGAGAAGAGACCAAGTGGGGGAGGAAGTACTCCCGGTGTGCTCAAATGCTACAGATGTCACGGCGCAGGACATCGTGCCAATGATTGTCCTACTGAAGAAAAGAAGTGTTTTAAGTGTGGAAAGGCGGGTCATGTGATGGCCAATTGCAGAGGGAATGCGCCTATTTTCTATAATTGTGGAGAGCAGGGCCACATTAGCACTAGTTGTCAAAAACCAAAGAAGCAGAAATCCGATGGGAAAGTGTTTGCATTAGTAGGAGCTCAGCCTACTAGTGAAGATCGATTGGTCAAAGGTACTTGCTTTATCAATAATATTCCTTTATTTGTGATTATTGATACGGGTGCAACACACTCGTTTATTTCTTTGGAATGTGTGAAAAAGTTAGGATTGGAACCTTCTCAGTTAAGTCGAGGAATGGTTATTGATACACCATCTATAGGGTCTGTGACTACTACCTTGATATGTCGTGATTGTGTGTTGTCTATTTCTGGTAAAGAGTTTAGAGTGGATCTCATATGTCTACCACTCAGTAATCTTGATATAATCTTGGGTATGAACTGGTTGGAATCCAACCGAGTTTATATTGATTGCTTTAGGAAGAGATTGTTATTCCTGACTCCAGAAGAAGAAATTTTGGCCAGTTCAGTTTCTACTAAAGAACTGAGGACCTTATTGGAAGACGAAGCGAAAATGTTTGTTGTGTTTGCTTCATTATCTATAGAAGAAAAGGTCGTTGTTGAAGAGTTACCGGTGGTGAATAAATTTCTTGAAGTATTTCCCAATGATATTACAGAGTTACCTCCGACGCGTGAAGTGGAGTTTACTATTGACTTGATTCCTGGTACCAGGCCTATTTCTATGGCACCGTACAGGATGTCTGCTACTGAGTTAGCTGAATTGAAATCGCAGATTGGTGATTTACTTGATAAGAAGTTCATTCGACCCAGCGTATCTCCATGGGGTGCTCCAGTGTTATTAGTTAAGAAGAAGGATGGTAGTATGCGCTTGTGCATTGACTACCGACAACTGAATAAGGTTACTATTAAGAACAAGTATCCACTTCCAAGGATCGATGACTTGATGGATCAACTTGTGGGAGCTTGTATTTTTAGCAAGATTGATTTGAGATCAGGATATCATCAAATCAGAGTGAAAGAGGAAGATATCCAGAAGACGACATTTAGAACTCGATATGGTCATTACGAATATGCAGTGATGCCTTTTGGAGTGTCTAATGCGCCGGGTGTGTTTATGGAATATATGAACCGAATATTCCATTCTTACTTGGATCAATTCGTCATAGTATTTATTGATGATATATTAATATACTCGAAGTCTGAGGAAGAGCATGAGGAACATTTGAGAATTGTGCTGCAAGTGTTAAAAGATAACAAATTGTTTGCTAAATTTTCCAAGTGTGAATTCTGGTTGAAGAAAGTGAGCTTTTTGGGACATGTAATATCTGGTGAAGGTATAGCGGTAGACCCTTCGAAGGTTAGTGTTGTGCTTGATTGGGAACCTCCGAAGACGGTAACGGAAATTAGAAGTTTTCTTGGTTTAGCTGGTTATTATCGAAGGTTTATTGAAGGATTTTCTAATTTGGCGTTGCCATTGACTCAATTGACCCGGAAGAGTCAAGCCTTTATTTGGGATGTAGCTTGTGAGAGAAGCTTTGAAGAATTGAAAAAGAAATTGACTTCGGCACCGGTATTGATTTTACCGAATCTAAATGAAGCTTTTGTTGTGTATTGTGATGCATCTAAAATGGGTTTAGGTGGCGTGTTAATGCAGGTTGGTAAAGTAGTAGCCTATGCTTCAAGACAGTTGAGGATACACGAGAGGAATTATCCTACTCATGATTTAGAATTGGCTGCAGTGGTATTTGTGTTGAAAATTTGGAGGCATTATCTCTATGGATCGCGATTTGAAGTCTTTAGCGACCATAAGAGTCTGAAATATTTATTTGATCAGAAGGAACTTAATATGAGGCAGAGGAGATGGTTAGAATTTTTGAAAGATTATGATTTTAATTTAAGTTACCATCCGGGGAAGGCAAATGTAGTAGCGGACGCATTAAGCCGGAAAACAGTTCATATGTCGGCTATGATGATGAAAGAGATGGATTTAATTGAGCAATTTAGAGACTTGAGTATGGTGTGTGAGATAGCACCTGGAAGTGTCAAGTTGGGCATGTTACGAATAAATAATGAATTTCTTGATGTAATTAAGGAAGGCCAACGACAAGATGTGAAATTGGTGGACTTAATGCCTACCGAAAGAAATGATCAAGGCGGTGATTTTAGTTTGGATAATAATGGTATTTTGAGATTTCGGGAGAGAATTTGTATACCCGATAGTGTTGAACTAAAGAAAGCAATTCTGGAAGAGAGTCATCGGAGTAGCTTAAGTATTCACCCAGGAGCTACAAAGATATACCATGACTTGAAGAAATTATTTTGGTGGCACGGTATGAAACGAGATATTGCACACTTTGTTTATGCTTGTTTAGTATGTCAGAAATCAAAAGTAGAACATCAGAAGCCTTTGGGGCTGATGCAACCTTTAAAGATCCCAGAGTGGAAGTGGGATAGTATTGCTATGGATTTTGTGACAGGTTTGCCAAATACTACGAGAGGACTGGATGCTATTTGGGTGGTGGTGGACCGGTTGACTAAGTCCGCGCATTTTATTCCGATAAACATCAGTTACCCGTTAACTAAGTTGGCGGAGATTTATATCCGAGTTGTTGTGAAATTGCACGGTGTACCGTCAAGTATAGTATCGGATAGAGATCCGCGATTTACTTCTGAGTCTTGGAAACGTTTGCATGAGGCTTTGGGTTCTAAGTTGAAATTGAGTTCGGCTTACCACCCACAGACAGATGGACAATCCGAGAGGACTATTCAGTCATTAGAAGATTTGTTGAGAACTTGTGTGCTAGAAAAAGGTGGTGCGTGGGATACACAATTGGCACTGATTGAATTTACTTATAATAATAGCTATCATTCGAGTATTGGAATGGCGCCGTTTGAAGCTCTTTATGGTAGAAGATGTAGAACACCTCTGTGTTGGTATGAGACAGGTGAAAATGTTATGCTTGGGCCTGATATTATTCAGCAGACTACTGAAACTATTCAGATGATCAAGGAGAAAATGAAAGTGTCTCAGAGTCGGCAGAAAAGTTACCATGATAATAGAAGGAAAGACTTAGAGTTCAATGAGGGTGACCATGTATTTTTGAGAGTCAACCCAATGACCGGTGTTGGACGTGCATTGAAGTCTAAGAAGTTGGATCCTAGGTTCATTGGACCGTATCAGATTATGCAGAGAGTAGGCAAGGTTGCTTACAGAGTGGCATTACCGCCAGAACTTTCGAATTTGCACGAAGTGTTTCAAGTATCGTAACTCAGGAAATATGTGTCTGATCCGTCACATGTAATTCAGAGAGATGAAGTGCAAATCTGTGACAATCTTATGGTGGAAACTTTACCATTGAGGATTGAAGATCGTAAGATGAAGCAACTTCGAGGCAAAGAGATACCTCTTGTGAGAGTAGCTTGGGGAAGAGCTGCTGGTGGAAGTGTTACCTGGGAACTGGAGAGCAAGATGCGAGAATCATATCCAGAGTTATTCCATTCAGGTACATTTTCGAGGACGAAAATAATTAAGTGGGGGAGAGTTGTAACGCCTTAATTTTTATATTTATTTTTGTGAAATAAATATTAAATAATTTAATGGCATAATTGAATATTTGATGAAGAAAGTATTTTATGAGAATAATAATAATAATATAAGGAGTATTATTATGATGTTGTTATTATTTAAATAAAATAAAAAATAAATGGTTAGTTAGAGGTTTAAGGGGCAAAGGTGGAATTGTTATTTCATAAAAAGAGGAAATAGGGAAACAAACCTCATTTCATCGTATTTTGACGAAGAACAGAGAGGTCTGGAGAAAGAGGAGAAGAAAGGCAAGGTCAAGGATCATAGATCACCGAGACCCAAAAGTTGTGCAGAAAAGCTTCGATTTTAAGGTAAGGGGGGAGAAAAGGGTTTATGATTGGTGATAGGACATAGAAGGGTAATTGGGAGTTCCTTCCTCCCTTAGGTATTTTAAGAGATTATGATAACAATGATTGAATTGATGCAATATTGTGAAATTGTTGATGAATATGATTATACGATGTATTTTGAAAATATATTTGGTGTTGTATGTTGGGTATTGGGAAGATCGATATATGAAGGTTGTGGGGGTTATGATGAACAGAGAAGAGGATTAAACCTCATAGATTCCTTAATTGATCTAGGAAAGTTAATTAGTAAAACTAGTTGATTTATATGTATAAATGGATAATAAACATGTGAATTGGTTGGTTTTGAGTGTTAAATTTGACTTAGAATGGTTGGGATTCGTGCATGTGAGGAAGAGAGAAGAAATTGGGACTTTTGGAAAAATTGAATTTTTGGGGTACAGGTGCCACAACACGGGCAGTGTTGTCCTCCTGGAAAATGAGTTTTTATGGATTTTTGTGGATTTTGAGGGATGATCGTGTCTTGTTGGAGACGTTAACGATGCATTCGGGGTTCTATTGATGAACCGTTATTGTGAGTCGGTACCGCATTTGCATTGTGCATTGGAGTCACATTGCATTATGATTGATTGAATAATATGATTGATTGAATGATATGATTGATAACTTGGTGTGATTAGGGGTGAATTACTTCTTCATATATGTCGTATGCACCGTTATATTATGAATCTATTTCTCACCCCTCTGTTTGTTTTGTTGCGTCTGTGCTTCTTCGGAAGTGCAGACAATTCAGGTACTTGAGAAGTACGTTGGTGTGATGTCCGTGTCCTAGGAGCTCTGATATGTAACGGGAACGGGGATCTTTTCCACATTTACTTTTATTGTTTAGAAAAACTTATCTTTATGATTAAACTTGAATTGAAGAACCTTTTTATGTGTGATTTGCTTAGCCTTTGAGCTATTGACGTTAAATATTTGAATTCCACTGTTTTCTTTTATTAATGATCTTGATGAACGATGATGATGTAACTTTTCACTTTGGACAAATAACTCTGATTATATTAAAGATTTACAATAATAATTTTATGGGAAAAGTGGGTGTTACAACGAACCTTCTGCTTCTTTGGTCGACAATCTTCTTTTACTGGTAAACGGTGAACCACAATGTCTGTATCCAACCCTGGCATATCTTCGTAGGACCAAGCAAAGATCTCCACATAGTCATGTAACATCTGAATCAATCTGCTCTTGACACTATCCTCTAATTCAGCCCCTATCTTGACCTCTTTCCTGTTTTCTTCAGTTCCCAGATTCACAACTTCGACTGGCTCTTCATGTGGCTGTATAGCTTTCTCTTCTTGTTGTAACAACCTAGCAAGCTCTACAGGTACTTCACAATCGTCCTCATTTCCATCTTCAGCTTGATAGATCGGATTCTCGAAATTATAATTGGCACTAGTAGAACTGTTATCGACAGGATCCAGAGTGGATGAGGATCTGCATTTTAGTGATGTGGGTGTGTGTAAGAACACATAGCTGATAAAACAAAAATAAAAGAAAAGAAAGACAAGGAACACAATATTTACGAAAAAGAAACTTCCACTGGTTTTTATTGAATGAAGTATGCAAATGAAATGACATCCCGTAATAAGCACACCATTGTGCCCCGGGTAAGGCACAAGGCTTAAGAGTTTAAATTGTTCAAAAATTACAAACTTTAAAAGTAACAACACAGTAATAGTATTTACTCCTGACTAAAGGAGATAGGAATAACATCTTCAGCCTTCCAGTTATTGAGCCCAGCACCCACAGTAGGGAAAATCCAAGCATCCAAGTTGTAGTCTTCATCATAGTCACCAACAACATTGATCTGATCTTTCATAGTCCCCCGATTGGTGATACGAACAGCACGAGCACGACGAACAGCCTTCTGGGACTCTGCAGTGAAACTCAAACCAAATTTGTCAGACTTGTAAGGAATGTCAAGAAGCTGACCCTAAATAGTACAACCACCTTCATCCACCATAGCTCTAGCATCCTTGAGGGAGGCCATTGTAGGAGGTACTCTAGTGACCACGGGAACTTTCTTGACAACAGGAGGGGCTTCATAATTATTAACAACCCAAGGAACCACTTCGAACGTCTGGCACGGAGTTTCAACATATTCACCTTCCACTTCGGGATATTTAAATGTGTTCACATGGCTAATCATATATCCTTCCTCTCCGTAAACAGTAACAAACTTTCCTTCTACTGGATATCTCAGCTTCTGATGTAATGTGGAAGTTACAGCACCTGCCCCATGGATCAAGGGACGTCCAAGCAAGCAAGAATACGAAGGACGAATATCCATTACATAAAAAGTAGCATTGAAAACTTGAGAACCTACTTTTATTGGGAGATCAATTTCTCCATGCACCACTCTTCTCGAGCCATCAAAAGCCTTCACCACTATATTACTGGGCTTCAACACAGCATCTTCAGGACTAAGCTTATTTAGAACTTCTTTGGGCAACACATTCAGCGAGGAACCATTGTCTATTAACACATGTGACAGGGTAGTGCCCCTGCATTCAATAGAGATATGTAGAGCCCTGTTATGATCCCTTTTGGCCGGAGTCAAATCAGCATCGGAGAAACCTAACCCATTATCATAGGTCAAGTGTGCCACACAATTTTCAAACTGGTCTACAAAAATCTCATTTGGTACGTGAGCGGTCTTCAAAAATTTAATCAAGGCTTTGGCATGAGCCTCAGAACACAACAACAAAGACAACATAGAAATCTTGGAGGGAGTATGCCCCAATTGGTCAACAATGTCATAATCACTCTTGCGAATGATCTTTAATACTTCTTCCATCTGCTTAGCAAGATCATCAGCAACTGGTATATCAGTTTGCACAGGTTCAATAACAGGACCTTTGCCCCGAGAATTAGCAGTAGAGGTAGTAGCTGGAGTAACTGCATTCTTGGAGGTAACCGGAGGAGAGAAGACTCTTCCACTTCGTGTGATCTTACTAGATCCAGCAATATTATCAACATCAAGGTTTTCATCAACAACAGGTGTCTCAGCTAAGGGTTCCTGCTTAACACTATGAATATAAACATCAGATCCATAATGCCAAGGCACGGCTTTATCAGAAGTATATGGAATAGGACCAGGAGTGGTAATGATCATAGGAGCCACTCTAGCTTCAACAACAATCTTCACAGGGCCTTCAGCAGTAATCTTAATTGGACCCTTACGAGTGATTTTTACAGGTCCCTTTGAAGTAATCCTTACCAGCACTTTATCAACCATATCCACCTCTTCAATCTTTGCACCCTTAGTTATATGATCAACCATACTCTCCACAGAAGGTGGGGTCCTCTCAAACACTATGGTGTAATTATTCATGAGGCGTTGAATTCCGTCCTTCAACCTCCAGCAGCTATCCGGCTTATAGGCACAATATAAACAATCTTCACGACAACCTGGAAAGAACCCAACTTGTACTAACTTCTTCTTAATAACAGACAATGGTGTAGTCAAATCTGCAACTGAGGAAATATGTGAAACTTCATCAATGGCATTGACAGTCTTTTCATGATTTGGCATGGGAGCAGTAATCACATTTGGATTACCCGGAGGGTCAAACTCAATCTCTCCCGCATCAATCATATCCTGAATCTTATTCTTCAATATCCAGCAACTATTGGTATCATGTCCCTGACAATTTGAATGATATGCACATCGTGCATTAGGATTGTACCTGGGAGAGGTAACATTGGGGTTCTGAGGAGGGTCTCTCAAAGTGATGAGTTCACCCTTCAACAAGTGTTGCAAGGCTTGGGCCAGTGACATGTTGAGCTTAGTGAACTGCCTTCTAGGCCTCTGTTGATTGCCCTGTGGTGGCTCTGGTGTTGCAGGAGTTGGATTGGAGATGTGAACTGCACTCACAGATTGATGCCTCCTACTACGATCAGATTGACCATAAACAGCATTTGACGCTTTCTTCCCACTAAGGGGCTTCTTTGTAGTACTAGATGAAGAAGCACCTACTTGAATCTTGCCACTCCTTATACCACTTTCTACGCGCTCTCCTGTCATTATCAACTCAGTGAAGCCAGATGATGAGCTTCCAATGATATGACTGTAAAAGGGACCATTCAACGTACACATGAACATATCAACTAACTCCCTGTCAGTTAGAGGGGGTTGCACTCTACCAGCCAAATCTCTCCACTTCTGGGCATACTCCTTGAAATTTTCTTTAGCACCCATAGACATGCTCTGTAGTTGCATGCGGGTAGGGGCTAGATCAGCATTGTATTGATATTTCTTATAAAAGGCTTCAGCAAGATCATTCCAATCACGGATGTTGACACTCTCCAACTGATAGTACCATTCCAATTGAGCTCCAGACAAGCTCTCTTGGAAGAAATAGATCCACAACTTCTTATCAGCAGTATGGGGTTGGATCCTCCGGACATAAGACCTCAGATGCAGCTTGGGACAAGAGACACCATCATAAACTACGAAAGTAAGAACCTTGAAACCAATGGGTATGACTACCCCAGATATCAAACTCAGGTCTTCAAAATCTAGCTCAGAAGACTTTTGCAATTCCATAGCATCCATTCTATCCACCAGCATCTTGAACTTATCCTTATTAGGCTCATGATAGTAGTTAGCTTCAGAATCAGAGTCCCCCATAGTGTTATGGAGACTGCCTCCCTCTTTCTCAGACTCTTCAGACTCATAATCTTCAACCTGTTCTTTGGTCTTGACAGGACCTCTGAACCTTCTTCCCATGTTGATCAGGCCTCCTGACCTTCTAGTCTTCTTAGTCTTCTTGGCCAGCAGTGTCTTTAATTCATCCTGCCCCTTAGACAAGTTCAGGATCAACTCTTGGAACTGTGCATTTTGTGCCTGAAGATCTTTGACTGTTTGTTCAAGAGCCATTGCTGAAATAAACAGCGAGAAGATAAGAAACCTGTGCACAAGAAACCTGAGATGCAATGATATGATGTATAGATGCGTATGCAATGTTTTCAAGGACCGCATGATTTAAATTTGTTTAAACAACCAAGAAAGTAAACTTTTATTAGTAATAAATTTGTTTGCCCTTTGGGCTTACGAAATGAAATGAAATAAATACAAAAAATGGGGTTTTAAGTCTCCCATGGACGTTTCCTCTTTGTGTTGAGGTATGAGTTGAGATTCCGCTCCTCGTGAAGTTGCTTTGTTAGCTCTAGGATTCTTTCTTGACTTGGTTTGTAATGAGTCTCAAAAGTATCCCTTTGCTCCTTCAACTGGATCCAGGACCTCTGTAAGTCTTCCATGTCAGTGGGCATGTCTGGGTGAAGGATGGTATAAGAAGCATCCCCCTCAGCAACAGGCTCCATAGTAACTGGCAGGATGGCAGGATATGGCATCATGAGAGTCTGAGCACAAGATCGTACCCATCTGAGGTAAGCTTCCATAGGAATAGTGTACTTGGGCTCCAGAGACTTGCTGTCAACCTTGTTCACTTTTCCCCATGCTCGTATGAACCTTTGACGGAAACCTTGCAGATCGTTGTCGTAGTCAAACACAATACCCTGAATCAACATGTCATGAGGACCATCACTCCGAGCGTAACCAAACTGTCGTAAAGCTAAGGAAGGGTTGTAAGTAATGCCTCCTCTTATGCCTAGAAGTGGCACATTAGGAAACTCCCCACAACGGTCAATGATAGTGACATTCTCCATAGATCTGGAGCACCAATGGATATCTGAATGAGAGAGCAACATAATCCTCTTGGACCACCTGAACCCTTGTTCATTCTTCATCACTGATCGAGGAAGGTGAGAAATAAACCACCTAGACAACAAAGGTATGCAACACATCAAAGTTCCTCGTGCCCTTGTAGTACGAGTATGAAGAGAGTGCAGAATGTCTCCAAGCAATGTAGGCACTGGATTGTGACTCAGAAATATGTTGATGGCGTGAACGTCTATGAACTGATTTGGATTGGGGAACAATACTAAGCCATAAATCAACAAGGCTAAGATCTGAGATGTAGAGCTGCAACAATAATCTCAGGTTTAAGCTCTTTCTCCAAACCTGTGAATGGTTTCTGATCAAGTATAGGTATACCCAGAAGTTTGGAGAACTCTTCCATTGTAGGAACCAGTTGATAGTCGGGGAATGTGAAACAGTGGTGCTTGGGATCAAAGAACTGAAATAGAACACTCATCATGTCTTCATTGAACCCTGAAGTGACTAGATCCAATAGCTGACCATGTCTCTTGATGAACTGAGAGTTTTCAGAAACCTGGGAAACCAATTCCTTAAGCTTAGGAGGTATTCCTACAAAGTTGATCCTGATAGTGTTTCTACGAGCAGAAGCCATGACCTGCAACAAAGAACAAAGATAAATCCTTTGGTCCTTGAAATGGTTAGTGAAAATGCTATGCTTATGATGCATGATGATGCTATGATGTTATGCTCAATCACAAACATGTGGCACACACAAACAAGTCACACCATATCCCTAGGTTTAAAGGCTTGCATGAGGTTCAAAGGTACATACCCTCCCCTGAAGTTTGGTGGGTTCATCCTGTCCTACAAAAGTAACCAGGTTCTAAGGGATCTCAATATCATTGATCCTTCACAAGGGTGATTTTTCAGTAGGCAACTTACTTGCCAACCAAAACCCTCCAAGTTTAGAATCTTAATGAGCGTAGTATCGAGTATCAACCAACTTCAGTCTTCACCAAAGCCGGTTATCTCACTACTTTCTAAAGGCCAAGATGGGATAACTAGGGTTCTAAAAGTTAGTTAGTGCATGGACAACATATGACAGCCTCATATTATCCTCAACTTGACTTAAGGAACATAAGCACCAACCAAGAAGTCACACTAACTATGGCCACCAGATCAACCATATCAGTATACGCCGTACAGTTTCCTTGGTCTATTGCCATTTACCTAAGGTACACTAGATCCGGGTTAAGATCTTTCACACATAAGAGCACCCAACAAGTAAAGTAAAGCAAACAAAGCAAACAAGTTTAAAGTGATCTAATTCTTAAGGGTACCCCTCTTTTATTAAATCCCCAGCAGAGTCGCCAGTTCTGTAACACAGTGGGAGAACTGACTTTAGTTATGTTGCGGATAGCAAGAGTCGCCACCGACTTTTATTTTATCCAAAGGAAAGGGCATAAAAGAACAGGAAAGACCTTAAAAAGATTTTTGGGTTCGGGGGGTAGGTTATGTAAAGGGAAGGTGTTAGCACCCTTTACATCCATGGTTATCCATGGGCTCTTAGTTACTTAGCTCACTTTAAAATGTTTTTGAGAAGTGTAGTGTGTGAATAGAAATTTTCTTAAGTACTTTATAATGATCCATGTACGGATATATATAAAGCCTTTGTTTTGAAAATTGTTTGAAATGTGAAGTGTTTGAAATGTTTTGAAGAGTGAGCAAGTACATAAGAGGAACCTACCCTAAGTTAAGTCTTTTCTGTTCTTAAATATCCTTTACATGGTAAGATTATCCCTATTATTAAGGAATAGGTAGTCATTACCTTGGATGTGTGAGGGACAAGTGAAGGGACAACTGTTATTTAGGCAACTGTAAGGTGTATAAGCAATTCGAAGGGACTTATCATCTTTATTCGAAAGGGACAAGATCATTACGAAGGCAACCACGAAGGGACTTGATCTTTTTATCTGTTAAGGGACTAGATGATATGAGAGAAGGGACTTTGCTTTACACTTTACTTGACCTTTTTCTTTAGGCAACATGAGGGATAACCTTAGGAAGTGAGATGGCGATCAAAGATCGACTTACGTGTGTGCGTGTACAAGTTCAAGTATTTATCTTATAAATTAGTGATCTAAAGCCAATTTTAACTACAAACATATCTTGCACTCCCTATTTTACTAACCATAGCAATTAAAAATAAATAATAAAAATTACTACAACTATTACATAATGGATACAATTACATTATAATAATTAAAATAAGTAAATAAATAAATAATTAAATGGGTTAGTAATAATAAACAAAAATAAATAAATATAAGAGGGTTATTAATAATAATAAAAATAAATAATCACATAATAGATAAATAAATAAAGAAATTAGTAATAATAAACAAAATAAATATAAGAAGAGGAAATTAGCATATAAAAAGTTCAATTTTAAATAAATAATTATTTTTAGATTTTTAATAAAAAATAAATAAATAATAAGTATTATATACTAATAAAATTAATAGTCTAATTATTTAATTTTATTTACATATATTTGTTAATTATAATTAAGTAAGCATATGAAAATAATAATTTAAATTCATAAAATAAAATTAGGGTTTTTAATGTATTTAGAAAAATAGATGTGGATTTACTACTTAATTAAATAATATAAACAAATTATAAATAAATATTTACAAACACATAAAATTAACATTCATAATCATAATTAGGGTTTATAAACAAAATTAGGTTTTATATGAAAATATTAGGGTTAATATAAATAATTTAAGGTTTATGAGTTTAGAAAATAGAATTAGGGTTTTATTTACAACAAATCCATTTATTTACAAATTATATATATATTTAATAATATGAACATATAATATATAAATATAAATAATTAAATTTTGAAAATAGAGTTTGATAAAAAAAATGAATTTTAGGTATAAGAAGTAATATATATTTATTTTAACATTTATTCCTTTTATTAAAATAATTAGAATATAAACAAATTGAATAAAATAAGAAAACAAATGAAAAAACAAGACTTACCTGGGGCTGAGATTCGAACCCAGGCCCTAGGATTTGAATCCTCCAAGACCAGCACATCCTCCACTAGGCCAGCGTGCGTTTGGTGATATAGAATGAGAACCATGTTGTTTTGTTTCATAACCTGCAAAAGTCACAACAAAAAGCAAAACAATACAAAAGGGCCTGGGGGGATTTGAACCCAGGACCCTCAACCAACAAACAAACACTCCAACCATCCAGCCAGAAGGGCGCATCTGTTAGATAATCACAACAATTCATAATATATTAAGTTATGTAAATGAATGTGAAAATCAAATAACAAGAATGCTGCCTCCAAGAATCGAACCAAGGTCTTGAACCATAACACGCGCACCCATTACCACTGGGCCAGGCAGCCTTAGCTGAAATAAAATAGAAACAATTACAAAAAATATTAAACCAATTTTTGAATTTCCTGATAGCGCCAAGAGGTCATCTTCAACCTTGGTTCCTGCGAATTTTGTTGCGAAATCTCCTACCATATTTCCTGCGAATCCAGTTTTGTATGAAAACTAGGTTTCTTCGAAACTCATGATACCTGTAATTTTTCCTCAAATTGAACACACCATGGTGTTTCCTACATCAAATACAATTCATTTAAGCAATTAAAATTCATTTATATTTACTAAATCATAAAACCCCAAATGAACCACAAAACCCTAACAATGGCAGAATGAGGTTTCAACCATGAAGCTTTGATCTAAGTATCCAGAAACGTTCTACACATCACTATAAACATGATTAAACAAACAAAATACATTACAACGCAGTGAATTTATGGAATCGAAAAAAATAATTCAAGAACAAAAATGCTTCGGGTTATGCATTATGGCATGATTCAAAGGCATGTAAGGGTTGTTTTTTGAAGGATTTTGTGAAGTTTGAAATTATGGTTTGAGGCTGCAAAATCGTGTCCTATGCATTGTGATGAGTTTGTGTACATATAGTGAACTGAATTAGGTCAAAAAGTTGGGCTATCCTTTGGATATTTTGGTCATGGAAGATTGAAAAAGATCATGCCTTAAATTTCAAATATTCTTGGATACAACCTTGCTATTTTAAGATAATCACCATAATTTTCATATCAATCTGATCCAATTAGCTTTCATGACCTTCTAGAATCAAAATATTTTTAAATCTTCATATTTTTATATTTTATTTGAATTTAAAATGATTTTTAATATAAAAAATCATAATAAATAAAAATAAAATTATGAAAATTATGAAAATATTAAATAAATTTCGTGCATGATGTCATGGAACACATTGGGTCACAAAAAGTTCAGCCCATTTGAAGAATTATGGTTTTAAGACCCCATTTACTTCATAAACCACCCAAAAATTTCCCAAATTTTCAAGGGCACAAATCCTTCAATTTTAATGCTATGAGGGTGTTCTTGGACATTTTGGAAAGCTTAAATAGTACTCTAACCAACCCCATTGGTTTCATGTCCATATCTTTTACCATTCTCAAGTTATGCTCTTTTGAAGTTGTTGACTTTTTGTTGACTTTTAAAAGGACCTATAATGTCTTAGCTCATACCTTCCAAATGAAGCATTTTTGGGCTTGGCTTGTGAGACACAAAGTTGTAGATAATTCAATTTCCTTCAAAACGAGCTTTGGATGGGAAAACTTTGATGAAGCATGTGAAAGTTATGGCTGGTCAAAGTTCAGTTGACTTTTCCTATGAAAACCCTAATTTAGAAACTCCTGATTCTTGATGATCTGAAATCTCCTTGATGAATCATGATCAACCCTTGATCAAATGATGAATTTTACTTCATATACTTGATGTTGGCAAAAAAATCATGAAGTTTGACTTTGGTTTGACCATAGTTGACCTCAGTTTGACTTTTTAACTGCTTTGACTGATTTTGACCTATCTGATCATCTGACTGAGCAAACCTTTGGGAAAAGTTTTGAAACTTGTCATGGGGATTCTTAAACACATATAAGATGTTATGAAGCTCACTTGAAGTCTTGGAAGTCCATTTAGCCTGATTAAAGTCAAAACCCTAGTTTAGGATGCATTGCTTAGGAGAATGCATTGTCTGAGGGAAATGTCAAATCTTCTGACTAATTGTGAACTTTGTGAACATTGTGAATATCATTAGAGGTCTTGTGAACCTTGTGAACCTCATAATATGTCTTGTGAACCTCATAAGATGTCTTGTGAACCTCATAAGATGTCTTGTGAACCTCATAAGATGTCTTGTCAATCTTATGAACCTTGTGAACCTCTTAGTACACAAAGTCTTGTTTTGTGAACCTTATGAACCTCTTAGTACACAAAGTCTTGTCTTGTGAACCTTGTGAACCTCTTAGTACACAAAGTCTTGTCTTGTGAGGGCAAATTTTGGGGTGCAACAGGGACACAGAGACTTTTGTTCGATAACTGTTAAGTTATGCCTACGTATCCTCTCGTGCAATGAGGAAGTCAGAACACTGTAGTTCGACTCAAAGAGACTGAAAGATAAAATTGACTGATGAACTGCTTGCTTGTCTATGCTCAAGTGTATGACCTTTCTGGCTCAGGTGCAAACTGTCTTGCATTAGACGGAAGAAGCGAGTTCCTGTTTACGAGTGAGTGTGATGAGAAAAGAATCCCGGAGGAGAAGATTATGGTTTGTTTTTGTGTTTTCAATCTTTTATTTCTTTTTGTGTTTGTCATAAGTTAATGTGCTTAAGCCTAAACCAAGGGTTAGTAAACTCATCACATCCTCCCTCTGATTAGGGGTAATGAGAATTCCTTAAGTATGAAGTAAACACCTCAAACTCAATTACCATGATGTAGGGTTAAGATCATTAACCTACTTGTGATTATTTAGATATTTTTGGAGTTTTTGTTTAGTGTTAAGTAATGAGTTTAAGCCATAATCAAGGAATTAATGGACTCATTACACCATCATAATAGAAGGATAATAGATGAGAACATTTAAGCTGAGGAAGATACCTCAACTTAATCCATGATTAGGGATTAACCTCATGACAAAACAAAGCCTTTATTGAAGTGGATTTTAGTTAATGGTAAGATTAAGAAGTGGATTTTATGGTTTGTAAGACAACTTGAGGGGGATTTGTCTATTAACACTAGGGTTGGTCCTTCTTAACCAATTAAGGAAGAATTAGAACCCTAATGCAAGGCCCAAGTTACAAGCTTATTGTCTTAGTGATTATTAGATTGATTGATTTAGAGATTTAAACAAATTAAGGGCTTAAAACATAGGATTAAAATTATACACTCCATCCTAAGAGAAGGATGCAGGCATAACCTTAATCACAAAGCCTTAAAACCTTAAAGGTTTAGTCTCTGATTATGAGATGAGAAGAGAGACACAAAAGAAGACACAAAGGTAAAACTAATGAGGGACTAATCAAAACCCTAATTGTTATCATGCTTGGGTGTTCCTAGGGTTTATGAGGCTTGCAAGAGATCTTCAAGAATAGCCACCAAGGAGAAGCAAGATGAAAGGAGGAGAAGTAGAAGAAAACAAGTTAACTTACTTCACTTAAGAAGATAAGTTACTTGAATAAAGAAAGTGGATGAACATGAACGAGCAATCTCACTCTAAAGCAAAGATAAAATGCAGCAAGGATGCATAAAAGAGAATGAGAAGAAAAATGAGAAGTGAAGGCAAATTCACTTCTCAAAGTACTTACCACCTGAAAACTTAGCATAAAGGAATGAAATGAAATGAAATGAAATGAAAATGAAGCAAATGCAAAGATGCAAACCAAAACCAGAAGCATAAATATGATGTTAATGATGCTAAGAGATGATGCAAAGGCATGTCAAGTGCAATGGATGGTCATACAAGAGATGAGAATGCAAATGAAGCATGTAGGATGCATGAAAGCACATGAAAGTTCATGGAATGTGATGAATGCATAACATGGCAAATGGATGAAGAAATGATCAAGCATGATTCTAATGTGTCCTAAGATGTCTTAGAAGTCACGTGAATGTATGAAATGTCATGGAAAGTTCTTAAATGAATGCACATGCAAGATGTATGCAAATGGACATGAGAAATTAGGGTTTTCATGCAACATGAGATGCAAAAGTCAAAAACAGAAGCATAACATAAGATAAAAAATTGAAAATGCACTCGAAGGAACCCTAACCTCCTATGATATCACACCTCAAAGGAGGAGACCTAACTCTAAACCCTAAGGAAGTTATGAATTTTCTAAGTTATCTAGGGTTTTAAGGTACCTAAAGGGAAAAAATGCAAATCAAATCAAAAATGCAGAAGAAATTTGTGACAAAATTATGTTAGATATTACATGTTACATGAAGATCAATGCAAAAAGATTCAATGTCATACCATCCATGGTTAGGCAGAAAAGAATTCTTGAAAAATAGGAATTTTATGAACCCTAAATTCAAGAAAATTATCAAAGATTGTTCAAACCCAAAAAGAAATTTGTGTGAATGGTATGATAATGTTTCTGAATGTTATAAGATGCAATGTGAATTTTTTGGGATTTTTAGAAACCTAAATGATATTTTAATTAATTAATTTCCATTAATTAATTAAAATAAACATTTAAATGTTTTAAAAATGATTTTTTTAATGCAAAAAATAAAAATAAAAATATTTTTGGGTGAAGAAAATTATTTTGATGCAAAATGTGGAAGAAAAGATTTTTTTGAGATTTTCTATCTATTTAAAATAAAATGTGCAAAACAAATGAGAAAATATGAATTAAAATTGAATAAAAACAGAAGTAATCACATCCAATGGTTTAGATTTAAAACTGAGGGATTTTGTGTTGACTTGGCGTGCAATCTGATGGCTAATATTCAAATCCAGCTAATTTCAATTAATTAAATAATTAATCCAAGAATTAAGTTAATGAACTAATCTCCACCCTCCATCTCACGCGGGAACTAAAGATCAGACGGCTCACATTGAAATCTTGCCCTAACCCTAATTAGACAGCTAATCACTTTCAGGCCACCGGGAGAAGAGCTCCGGTCGTCTTCTCCGGCAGCCTCTTCCCCTGAAAATCTCAAAACCTCACCCCTAAGTCATTTCTGGAGCTCTAAAGCTCCAGATCAGTTCCTCTCATCCTCCTAAACTCAAATCTATACTCAAATCAAATTTATCATGGCGGAACAACAAGATTCGAAGAGAAACTTAAAAATGGTAGAACTTTCAGACAATCAGTACATGTTCATTTCTTCACCATTTTCAAAAATACAAAGCACAGAATGATCAGTAAGCATGCTCTTTCACATTGGAACATAAAAATAGAGTTCTGGAAAAATGTTTTCGGATGGTTACCTGAGCTTGAGAAATGCAGATGAGAGCTTTCAGGACCCCTCCTTTGTGCAAAAAGCTTCCTTTAATCCTCCTGAGACCAATGGAATGCTTCAGAAGCTTTGAGAGTGGCTGGTTTGTGTTGTAGTAATTCAGCTGGGCAAGAATCGTGTTTTAGGTTAAAGGTGCTTTGAGGTTTGTTTGATGGTTGCTTTGTGTTCAGTGAATGATTTTGAGATGAATGGTGGAATTTGTTTGAAGATTGAGTGAATATTCAGTGAGTTTCGAAGGAATTTGCAAGAGGGATGATTTTTGGGAATGCTCAGTTCTTGGAGGTTTCAGCTTGTGTGTCTTATGAAAAATGATCCTTGAGGCATGCTTGTAGAGTTCTGGTTGGGCAGAGAGTGGGTGGTGGCTGTAGTTGATTGGTATGGGCTTCTTGCCAAAAAGTCAAAAGTTTTGTACTTGAGGTATGTGCAATGGTGCAGCTGGCTTCTTGGCTTGTCCATGCGTAGCATGGATCAAGGAGGTCCATGGAATTAGTCTTGAGGCAATTCAGCAAGTGGAAACAAAGTTATGTGTTGTTTTGCAATTTGGAGAAAAATTGGCACCTTTGAGATTTCTTAATGGGCAAGGCATGAAATCTTGAAATTCTTTGGGAAATTCTGAGTTTTATGCAATGTACTATGATACTATGATGCTTAGAAGTGTGTTTGAAGTCACAAAATAACTTGGCAAGTGGTTTTGCAAAAATCCCTCTTTGGTGAATTCTTGAAAATTATGTGATTTTTGCCAACTTTAACAAGCCATAACTTGAGTTCCATAATGAATTAGGACTTTCTCTTGTACATTTTGAAAAGGGAATGATCCAATCTACAACTTTCATGACCAACAATTTTTCATTTGAAGCATTTTTGGTTGAGAAAGAGGAGGTTGAAAAACTTTCCCAAAATGGAAAGTTTACATTACAAGTCATTTCCATTTTTGGCAACTTTTGGTTTAGCCTACTTTTCTTCAATTTTGTGAACTTCCAAGCACTTCAATGATCAAATAAATATGATATAACTTAAATTTAATGAAAAATCCACTTTGGTTCCATTGATGGGGGCCTCAAGTCCTTGATTTTGCTCTAACTTGCTCAAGAAGTTACCCAGTGATCAGATGACTTCCACAATGAATTTCTTCATAAAACTTGGTACACATGATACTTATAACATATTGAGACCAATAGAAACAAGAATGACCAAAAAATTTGGAGTTATGGCCTCTGAAACCAAAACCCTAATTTCAGGTCATCTGTGTAGTGAAACCCTGGCTCTGCTTCCATGTTGTGCAAGTTCTTGTGATTCTTTGACTTCCTTGATCTCTGAGGGATATAATATGATGATTGAACATACATGGACCCTATTGGAATGATTGGTGGCCTTTGGAGTAGCTCAGATGGATCCTTGGATTGCTCAGATCACAAACCCTAGATGCAGATGAATTTGAACTAATGCAGTGAAACAAAAATGCAATATGAGATGATATGCTTAAACTAATGCAAAGATGAAAGATCACAAACCATGGTGTGAACTTAGTAAGGGCAAATTTGGGGTGTTTACACTCCTGTATGATAATCTAGAATATTCTTGATCAGTTGTTGAATATCGACGTGCAGACTTCCAAGCAATCAATACCTGATCTATTTCAGTCTTCTCTACATTCTCCTTCCAAGGTAGACCTTCTACTTCATCATTCTCTCGTATGACTATGTAAATGCTACTTAGGTAATAATGTAGGATTCCAAGCTCCAAAACCAGAGCATAATCATCCTTCACCAAGGATACCCAACCCAGATAATCTAATAACACTAAGTTAGAACATCTTCCACACACCAAGACAAAATTCTTGATATTCTCCACCAACTAGACTTACTATAGCATAGTAATCCAAAGAACTAAAGAACTCCAATCAAGACTATGCCACCATCTTGATTAAGAACTCCAGAAAGAGAGAAATAAACTCTCATCCACATTCAAGAAGAAAAACATTCTCCTTAAGTCTTCAATTCATCACCCTTCTGCCCAAGAGTAACTTGTTCCAAGATAATCCTCAAGACTAACCAGTTGACACATGTTGATTATCTTGATTCTTCGAATCCACTTCTGAGATCAACCATTTGCCACAGTTTGATCACCTCCTTCATGAATCCTCATATGAAAAAGTCAAATGCCACAATTTGACCTCTTCACGTTTGTCAGAACTCTCACAAAGATATCCTGATCTACATAATGAACTTGATCTTCAAGTTACATATCCACTTGCTCAATAGAAAACACACTTAGACTCCTTAATTCATGGACATGTAATATCTTATCCTTCTTGCAGATCTCGCAAACTACCATGAGAACAATCTTTTTGAAGCATCCTATTTTCATTCTTGTAGATCACTCTATCTTAAGTTGATGTGCCACTCCACCAACTGAGATTCTGATGTTGAACTAGATGTCAAAACATTATGATTCGACATCTAGTTATTGAATTCAGCACCTTCTTCTGCCACTTGAAAGAACTTCCTTCATTTAACAGAACAGGAAATCCATACTCTCATAGACTTGATTCACCAACCAATTTTGAGTAGACAATCTCCATTCTGTTGATTTTGCAGTTATTCAAAACAATCTCACACATTGATGAATATATGCCAGTGCTTCTCCAAAGAATTCAAACCAGCCATTATTTGAATCTTCAGAAGGACTGGTTATAAATTAACCCCATAGTTGTACCAAGGATGCCACCTTTCCTTGAGTAGAGTCGTCTTCACGAATTTGCTGATATTGCCGCCTATTTTAACTCCATAATGATCATTTTGGAATGAATAAAGTACCTGGATCATAAATAAACCAATTCAAGTAGTCATCAAGATTATGATGTGTTTATAGTCTTTCATCTCCATCTTCAAATGCATCACCATCTAGACAGGTCTCAATACTTTCCAGGAAAAGATATGAATCCAATAATCATAGGTCAAAAGCTTAGGAGACTTCTGAGCGAATGTAGAACCCCTCCCATTATTCTCCAAACCTTTAATGAAAAGATGTTAGAACATCTGATACAACATCCTCAATCTTGAATCACAAGGATAATCAAATATGCACAAAGAAATTGATCTTTAATCCTTTTAGCTATAACCCTTGTCTGATTCCAGCATATTTTTAATATCACATAGATATTCCTCTTCATGTTGTCTTCTTCTGTTGTTGTGCAAGTTATTGAGATATCAAGGTTGCCCCTTGACTCGAGCTCTTAAGATTCTCTCTGAACGAACCCTAATTATCTCAACTGTGTGAAATCATCTTTAGGGTTAAGAAGTATGAGTTCTTACTTGCACGTTGTTTATGGACAATGAAAACAAATCACCTCCACTGTCTTCACTTCCATGCTTCCAAGAAAGCACCTCCTAGTCTGAAGAATAACTAGCAGACTCTAGAATACGGCTGAATTGCCTTGATTGGACTTGATCATTTTATCAAGTGTCTTCAACAACTTAGCCAACAAGAAATCATCAAACCCCTAGAGCATGAGTTTGATAATTCATCTTACCCCTTCTATCCAGTATAACTTCAACATACATGATGATGCCACTCAACCATGTACCAAGTCTCATAAGACTCAACCATCACAATAACATCCCTCTGCTCCCGACTTTGAAATGTTATATTACTCCAGTATCCCATACTATTGGAATCCTTCAATCAGAATATATACAGTGGAATCAGTAAATAACAACTTCAACTTGCCCTAGACAAGATGTCAATACATATTTCAGGACACCATCCAAGAGAACTACGACTCATCCTATTTGTTGTTCCAAAACCCTTCAGACAATAACTCATCCTTGTTTAATCACTAGAAAGTACTCCATGGATCTCATCCATAAACAAACCAGGATGCCTACTCTGATACCAATTGAAATTCTGGTTATGCAGATACTCGAATGTCCCATCAGAATGTTAAGACATTGATTAATGCATTTTAATAAGCAAGGGAAATACACATTTGTTATTTTGAAGTGATGCAGCAAAGTCAACAATAGATGTTAAGACATCATGTTAGGACATCTCAGCCAAGAACACAATACAGAAACTGTAAATAGCAGAATGTAAAGTACACAAAATATGTTAACCCAGTTCAGTTTTAACAAACCTACTCTTGGGGATACCAATCCAGGATGAAGACTTCATTATCTTGTAGTATTACCCTAAAGTTAAACTCTCTCGTTTACAATATTATCCTAATCATTACCTTCAATGAACATATTTATCTAAGGCTAAACTATAGTCGTTCATAACTTTTGATATGAGACTCCTTCTCACATCCTTCATCACCACCTTTGATGACAATGTTTTCTGCTGATCTCCAGAACCTATCACAGTTTCTTGACCTACAAGTTATCTTGGACTTTCTTCAAATATTTGTAAAATAAGAATACACAACCATTACCCAAAGGATTTTGGTCATGCCCCTATTACCTATGCTTTCCACCCTGCGTCCCATACTACGGAGTGGAGACTTCTAACTCCTAAGAGAGCCAACAACTCTTAAACCCTAAACCCTTATTTTACAAAGTATTTAGGTTACAAAGTTACAAGTGATACAAAATTTACAAAGGTTCTTTTAACCCTAGGTCTAAGTCTCCTTATATAGTCTTCTATTGTTGAGCTTTCTACCTTTTCTCCTTGATCTAGACTTTAAATCCTCAATAAATCTCGGACAAATTTGTTACTAATTTAAATCCTACAATACGGTCCAGGTTGTATCATCATTCTATTAGGACATCTTCTTCGACATCTTTATTTTGTACAGATTCTTTATCTTCAGTCTTCTTGTGTTTCACCAAAATTTCATCAAACCTCAGGTGCTTTAAAGCAATGTTGATCTTTCCAATTATTTCTGACTTCCATGATAGCACAAAATCATTTTCTATAAATATCCAAGAAAATATATCCATTAAAGATTCATTGGCCATTTGAAAAATGAGACGTTATATAGTGATGAAGTAGTACAGTTACATTTCTTCTTTTCCATACTTTCCAGCTAGTTTAGTAGATGTGAGACTAGCGCTCAGTGTACAGTCACTATTAATGGTAACATTTGTCTTCTGAACTTCAGAGGCTTCTGATGATAGTGTATGAAGCATGAGTAGAGACACGATGGTTTAGGTCTTCAGAAACTTAAGTCTTCATTCTTCAGAACTCGCTCACTCAGAGTCTTATCTTTAAGAATTCAGCACTTTGTTCTTTAAACCTTTATCTTCAGAATCTTAAAGTCTTTGGAGTCTTCAGAACTTCATTCAATCAGAACATTGTCTTAAGATCCTTCATCACTTGATATTTTGAACCTTAATCTTTAGAAACCTTAAGCATAAACATGATATTAATGATGCTAAGAGATGATGCAAAGGCATGTCAAGTGCAATGGATGGTCATACAAGAGATGAGAATGCAAATGAAGCATGTAGGATGCATGAAAGCACATGAAAGTTCATGGAATGTGATGAATGCATAACATGGCAAATGGATGAAGAAATGATCAAGCATGATTCTAATGTGTCCTAAGATGTCTTAGAAGTCATGTGAATGTATGAAATGTCATGGCAAGTTCTTAAATGAATGCACATGCAAGATGTATGCAAATGGACATGAGAAATTAGGGTTTTCATGCAACATGAGATGCAAAAGTCAAAAACAGAAGCATAACATAAGATAAAAAATTGAAAATGCACTCAAAGGAACCCTAACCTCCTATGATATCACACCTCAAAGGAGGAGACCTAACTCTAAACCCTAAGGAAGTTATGAATTTTCTAAGTTATCTAGGGTTTTAAGGTACCTAAAGGGAAAAAATGAAAATCAAATAAAAAATGCAGAAGAAATTTGTGACAAAATTATGTTAGATATTACATGTTACATAAAGATCGATGCAAAAAGAATCAATGGCATACCATCCATGGTTAGGCAGAAAAGAATTCTTGAAAAATAGGAATTTTATGAACCCTAAATTCAAGAAAATTATCAAAGATTGTTCAAACCCAAAAAGAAATTTGTGTGAATGGTATTATAATGTTTCTAAATGTTCTAAGATGCAATGTGAATTTTTTGGGATTTTTAGAAACCTAAATGATATTTTAATTAATTAATTTCCATTAATTAATTAAAATAAACATTTAAATGTTTTAAAAATGATTTTTTTAATGCAAAAAATAAAAATAAAAATATTTTTGGGTGAAGAAAATTATTTTGATGCAAAATGCAGAAGAAAAGATTTTTTTGAGATTTTCTATATATTTAAAATAAAATGTGCAAAACAAATGAGAAAATATGAATTAAAATTGAATAAAAACAGAAGTAATCACATCCAATGGTTTAGATTTAAAACCGAGGGATTTTGTGTTGACTTGGCGCGCAATCTGATGGCTAATATTCAAATCCAGCTAATTTCAATTAATTAAATAATTAATCCAAGAATTAAGTTAATGAACTAATCTCCACCCTCCATCTCACGCGGGAACTAAAGATCAGACGGCTCACATTCAAATCTTGCCCTAACCCTAATTAGACAGCTAATCACTTTCAGGCCACCGGAGAAGAGCTCCGGTCGTCTTCTCCGGCAGCCTCCTCCCCTGAAAATCTCAAAACATCACCCCTAGGTCATTTCTGGAGCTCTAAAGCTCCAGATCAGTTCCTCTCATCCTCCTAAACTCAAATCTATACTCAAATCAAATTTATCATGGCGGAACAACAAGATTCGAAGAGAAACTTAAAAATGGTAGAACTTTCAGACAATCAGTACATGTTCATTTCTTCACCATTTTCAAAAATACAAAGCACAGAATGATCAGTAAGCATGCTCTTTCACATTGGAACATAAAAATAGAGTTCTGGAAAAATGTTTTCGGATGGTTACCTGAGCTTGAGAAATGCAGATGAGAGCTTTCAGGACCCCTCCTTTGTGCAAAAAGCTTCCTTTAATCCTCCTGAGACCAATGGAATGCTTCAGAAGCTTTGAGAGTGGCTGGTTTGTGTTGTAGTAATTCAGCTGGCCAAGAATCGTGTTTTAGGTTAAAGGTGCTTTGAGGTTTGTTTGATGGTTGCTTTGTGTTCAGTGAATGATTTTGAGATGAATGGTGGAATTTGTTTGAAGATTGAGTGAATATTCAGTGAGTTTCGAAGGAATTTGCAAGAGGGATGATTTTTGGGAATGCTCAGTTCTTGGAGGTTTCAGCTTGTGTGTCTTATGAAAAATGATTCTTGAGGCATGCTTGTAATGTTCTGGTTGGGCAGAGAGTGGGTGGTGGCTGTAGTTGATTGGTATGGGCTTCTTGCCAAAAAGTCAAAAGTTTTGTACTTGAGGTATGTGCAATGGTGCAGCTGGCTTCTTGGCTTGTCCATGCGTAGCATGGATCAAGGAGGTCCATGGAATTAGTCTTGAGGCAATCCAGCAAGTGGAAACAAAGTTATGTGTTGTTTTGCAATTTGGAGAATATTTGGCCCCTTTGAGATTTCTTAATGGGCAAGGCATGAAATCTTGAAATTCTTTGGGAAATTCTGAGTTTTATGCAATGTACTATGATACTATGATGCTTAGAAGTGTGTTTGAAGTCACAAAATAACTTGGCAAGTAGTTTTGCAAAAATCCCTCTTTGGTGAATTCTTGAAAATTATGTGATTTTTGCCAACTTTAACAAGCCATAACTTGAGTTCCATAATGAATTAGGACTTTCTCTTGTACATTTTGAAAAGGAAATGATCCAATCTACAACTTTCATGACCAACAATTTTTCATTTGAAGCATTTTTGGTTGAGAAAGAGGAGGTTGAAAAACTTTCCCAAAATGGAAAGTTTACATTACAAGTCATTTCCATTTTTGGCAACTTTTGGTTTAGCCTACTTTTCTTCAATTTTGTGAACTTCCAAGCACTTCAATGATCAAATAAATATGATATAACTTAAATTTAATGAAAAATCCACTTTGGTTCCATTGATGGGGGCCTCAAGTCCTTGATTTTGCTCTAACTTGCTCAAGAAGTTACCCAGTGATCAGATGACTTCCACAATGAATTTCTTCATAAAACTTGGTACACATGATACTTATAACATATTGAGACCAATAGAAACAAGAATGACCAAAAAATTTGGAGTTATGGCCTCTGAAACCAAAACCCTAATTTCAGGTCATCTGTGCAGTGAAACCCTGGCTCTGCTTCCATGTTGTGCAAGTTCTTGTGATTCTTTGACTTCCTTGATCTCTGAGGGATATAATATGATGATTGAACATACATGGACCCTCTTGGAATGATTGGTGGCCTTTGGAGTAGCTCAGATGGATCCTTGGATTGCTCAGATCACAAACCCTAGATGCAGATGAATTTGAACTAATGCAGTGAAACAAAAATGCAATATGAGATGATATGCTTAAACTAATGCAAAGATGAAAGATCACAAACCATGGTGTGAACTTAGTAAGGGCAAATTTGGGGTGTTTACACTCCTGTATGATAATCTAGAATATTCTTGATCAGTTGTTGAATATCGACGTGCAGACTTCCAAGCAATCAATACCTGATCTATTTCAGTCTTCTCTACATTCTCCTTCCAAGGTAGACCTTCTACTTCATCATTCTCTCGTATGACTATGTAAATGCTACTTAGGTAATAATGTAGGCTTCCAAGCTCCAAAACCAGAGCATAATCATCCTTCACCAAGGATACCCAACCCAGATAATCTAATAACACTAAGTTAGAACATCTTCCACACACCAAGACAAAATTCTTGATATTCTCCACCAACTAGACTTACTATAGCATAGTAATCCAAAGAACTAAAGAACTCCAATCAAGACTATGCCACCATCTTGATTAAGAACTCCATAAAGAGAGAAATAAACTCTCATCCACATTCAAGAAGAAAAACATTCTCCTTAAGTCTTCAATTCATCACCCTTCTGCCCAAGAGTAACTTGTTCCAAGATAATCCTCAAGACTAACCAGTTGACACATGTTGATTATCTTGATTCTTCGAATCCACTTCTGAGATCAACCAGTTGCCACAGTTTGATCACCTCCTTCATGAATCCTCATATGAAAAAGTCATATGCCACAATTTGACCTCTTCACGTTTGTCAGAACTCTCACAAAGATATCCTGATCTACATAATGAACTTGATCTTCAAGTTACATATCCACTTGCTCAATAGAAAACACACTTAGACTCCCTAATTCATGGACATGTAATATCTTATCCTTCTTGCAGATCTCGCAAACTACCATGAGAACAATTTTTTTGAAGCATCCTATTTTCATTCTTGTAGATCACTCTATCTTAAGTTGATGTGCCACTCCACCAACTGAGATTCTGATGTTGAACTAGATGTCAAAACATTATGATTCGACATCTAGTTATTGAATTCAGCTCCTTCTTCTGCCACTTGAAAGAACTTCCTTCATTTAACAGAATAGTAATTCCATACTCTCATAGACTTGATTCACCAACCAATTTTGAGTAGACAATCTCCATTCTGTTGATTTTGCAGTTATTCAAAACAATCTCACACATTGATGAATATCTGCCAGTGCTTCTCCAAAGACTTCAAACCAGCCATTATTTGAATCTTCAGAAGGACTGGTTATAAATTAACCCCATAGTTGTACCAAGGATGCCACCTTTCCTTGAGTAGAGTCATCTTCACGAATTTGCTGATATTGCCGCCTATTTTAACTCCATAATGATCATTTTGGAATGAATAAAGTACCTGGATCAGAAATAAACCAATTCAAGTAGTCATCAAGATTATGATGTGTTTATAGTCTTTCATCTCCATCTTCAAATGCATCACCATCTAGACAGGTCTCAATACTTTCCAGGAAAAGATATGAATCCAATAATCATAGGTCAAAAGCTTAGGAGACTTCTGAGCGAATGTAGAACCCCTCCCATTATTCTCCAAACCTTTAATGAAAAGATGTTAGAACATCTGATACAACATCCTCAATCTTGAATCACAAGGATAATCAAATATGCACAAAGAAATTGATCTTTAATCCTTTTAGCTATAACCCTTGTCTGATTCCAGCATATTTTTAATATCACATAGATATTCCTCTTCATGTTGTCTTCTTCTGTTGTTGTGCAAGTTATTGAGATATCAAGGTTGCCCCTTGACTCGAGCTCTTAAGATTCTCTCTGAACGAACCCTAATTATCTCAACTGTGTGAAATCATCTTTAGGGTTAAGAAGTATGAGTTCTTACTTGCACGTTGTTTATGGACAATGAAAACAAATCACCTCCACTGTCTTCACTTCCATGCTTCCAAGAAAGCACCTCCTAGTCTGAAGAATAACTAGCAGACTCTAGAATACGGCTGAATTGCCTTGATTGGACTTGATCATTTTATCAAGTGTCTTCAACAACTTAGCCAACAAGAAATCATCAAACCCCTAGAGCATGAGTTTGATAATTCATCTTACCCCTTCTATCCAGTATAACTTCAACATACATGATGATGCCACTCAACCATGTACCAAGTCTCATAAGACTCAACCATCACAATAACATCCCTCTGCTCCCGACTTTGAAATGTTATATTACTCCAGTATCCCATACTATTGGAATCCTTCAATCAGAATATATGCAGTGGAATCAGTAAATAACAACTTCAACTTGCCCTAGACAAGATGTCAATACATATTTCAGGACACCATCCAAGAGAACTACGACTCATCCTATTTGTTGTTCCAAAACCCTTCAGACAATAACTCATCCTTGTTTAATCACTAGAAAGTACTCCATGGATCTCATCCATAAACAAACCAGGATGCCTACTCTGATACCAATTGAAATTCTGGTTATGCAGATACTCGAATGTCCCATCAGAATGTTAAGACATTGATTAATGCATTTTAATAAGCAAGGGAAATACACATTTGTTGTTTTGAAGTGATGCAACAAAGTCAACAATAGATGTTAAGACATCATGTTGGGACATCTCAGCCAAGAACACAATACAGAAACTGTAAATAGCAGAATGTAAAGTACACAAAATATGTTAACCCAGTTCAGTTTTAACAAACCTACTCTTGGGGATACCAATCCAGGATGAAGACTTCATTATCTTGTAGTATTACCCTAAAGTTAAACTCTCTCGTTTACAATATTATCCTAATCATTACCTTCAATGAACATATTTATCTAAGGCTAAACTATAGTCGTTCATAACTTTTGATATGAGACTCCTTCTCACATCCTTCATCACCACCTTTGATGACAATGTTTTCTGCTGATCTCCAGAACCTATCACGGTTTCTTGACCTACAAGTTATCTTGGACTTTCTTCAAAGATTTGTAAAATAATAATACACAACCATTACCCAAAGGATTTTGGTCATGCCCCTATTACCTATGCTTTCCACCCTGCGTCCCATACTACGGAGTGGAGACTTCTAACTCCTAAGAGAGCCAACAACTCTTAAACCCTAAACCCTTATTTTACAAAGTATTTAGGTTACAAAGTTACAAGTGATACAAAATTTACAAAGGTTCTTTTAACCCTAGGTCTAAGTCTCCTTATATAGTCTTCTATTGTTGAGCTTTCTACCTTTTCTCCTTGATCTAAACTTTAAATCCTCAATAAATCTCGGACAAATTTGTTACTAATTTAAATCCTACAATACGGTCCAGGTTGTATCATCATTCTATTAGGACATCTTCTTCGACATCTTTATTTTGTACAGATTCTTTATCTTCAGTCTTCTTGTGTTTCACCAAAATTTCATCAAACCTCAGGTGCTTTAAAGCAATGTTGATCTTTCCAATTATTTCTGACTTCCATGATAGCACAAAATCATTTTCAATAAATATCCAAGAAAATATATCCATTAAAGATTCATTGGCCATTTGAAAAATGAGACGTTATATAGTGATGAAGTAGTACAGTTACATTTCTTCTTTTCCATACTTTCCAGCTAGTTTAGTAGATGTGAGACTAGCGCTCAGTGTACAGTCACTATTAATGGTAACATTTGTCTTCTGAACTTCAGAGGCTTCTGATGATAGTGTATGAAGCATGAGTAGAGACACGATGGTTTAGGTCTTCAGAAACTTAAGTCTTCATTCTTCAGAACTCGCTCACTCAGAGTCTTATCTTTAAGAATTCGGCACTTTGTTCTTTAAACCTTTATCTTCAGAATCTTAAAGTCTTTGGAGTCTTCAGAACTTCATTCAATCAGAACATTGTCTTAAGATCCTTCATCACTTGATATTTTGAACCTTAATCTTTAGAAACCTTAAGCATAAACATGATATTAATGATGCTAAGAGATGATGCAAAGGCATGTCAAGTGCAATGGATGGTCATACAAGAGATGAGAATGCAAATGAAGCATGTAGGATGCATGAAAGCACATGAAAGTTCATGGAATGTGATGAATGCATAACATGGCAAATGGATGAAGAAATGATCAAGCATGATTCTAATGTGTCCTAAGATGTCTTAGAAGTCATGTGAATGTATGAAATGTCATGGCAAGTTCTTAAATGAATGCACATGCAAGATGTATGCAAATGGACATGAGAAATTAGGGTTTTCATGCAACATGAGATGCAAAAGTCAAAAACAGAAGCATAACATAAGATAAAAAATTGAAAATGCACTCAAAGGAACCCTAACCTCCTATGATATCACACCTCAAAGGAGGAGACCTAACTCTAAACCCTAAGGAAGTTATGAATTTTCTAAGTTATCTAGGGTTTTAAGGTACCTAAAGGGAAAAAATGAAAATCAAATAAAAAATGCAGAAGAAATTTGTGACAAAATTATGTTAGATATTACATGTTACATAAAGATCGATGCAAAAAGAATCAATGGCATACCATCCATGGTTAGGCAAAAAAGAATTCTTGAAAAATAGGAATTTTATGAACCCTAAATTCAAGAAAATTATCAAAGATTGTTCAAACCCAAAAAGAAATTTGTGTGAATGGTATTATAATGTTTCTAAATGTTCTAAGATGCAATGTGAATTTTTTGGGATTTTTAGAAACCTAAATGATATTTTAATTAATTAATTTCCATTAATTAATTAAAATAAACATTTAAATGTTTTAAAAATGATTTTTTTAATGCAAAAAATAAAAATAAAAATATTTTTGGGTGAAGAAAATTATTTTGATGCAAAATGCAGAAGAAAAGATTTTTTTGAGATTTTCTATATATTTAAAATAAAATGTGCAAAACAAATGAGAAAATATGAATTAAAATTGAATAAAAACAGAAGTAATCACATCCAATGGTTTAGATTTAAAACCGAGGGATTTTGTGTTGACTTGGCGCGCAATCTGATGGCTAATATTCAAATCCAGCTAATTTCAATTAATTAAATAATTAATCCAAGAATTAAGTTAATGAACTAATCTCCACCCTCCATCTCACGCGGGAACTAAAGATCAGACGGCTCACATTCAAATCTTGCCCTAACCCTAATTAGACAGCTAATCACTTTCAGGCCACCGGAGAAGAGCTCCGGTCGTCTTCTCTGGCAGCCTCCTCCCCTGAAAATCTCAAAACATCACCCCTAGGTCATTTCTGGAGCTCTAAAGCTCCAGATCAGTTCCTCTCATCCTCCTAAACTCAAATCTATACTCAAATCAAATTTATCATGGCTGAACAACAAGATTCGAAGAGAAACTTAAAAATGGTAGAACTTTCAGACAATCAGTACATGTTCATTTCTTCACCATTTTCAAAAATACAAAGCACAAAATGATCAGTGAAGCATGCTCTTTCACATTGGAACATAAAAATAGAGTTCTTGAAAAATGTTTTCGGATGGTTTCCTGAGCTTGAGAAATGCAGATGAGAGCTTTCAGGACCCCTCCTTTGTGCAAAAAGCTTCCTTTAATCCTCCTGAGACCAATGGAATGCTTCAGAAGCTTTGAGAGTGGCTGGTTTGTGTTGTAGCAATTCAGCTGGCCAAGAATCGTATTTTAGGTTAAAGGTGCTTTGAGGTTTGTTTGATGGTTGCTTTGTGTTCAGTGAATGATTTTGAGATGAATGGTGGAATTTGTTTGAAGATTGAGTGAATATTCAGTGTGTTTCGAAGGAATTTGCAAGAGGGATGATTTTTGGGAATGCTCAGTTCTTGGAGGTTTCAGCTTGTGTGTCTTATGAAAAATGATCCTTGAGGCATGCTTGTAGAGTTTTTGTTGGGCAGAGAGTGGGTGGTGGCTGCAGTTGATTGGTATGGGCTTCTTGCCAATAAGTCAAAAGTTTTGTACTTGAGGTATGGGCAATGGTGCAACTGGCTTCTTGGCTTGTCCATGCGCAGCATGGATCAAGGAGGTCCATGGAATTAGTCTTGAGGAAATTCAGCAAGTGGAAACAAAGTTATGTGTTGTTTTGCAATTTGGAGAATATTTGGCCCCTTTGAGATTTCTTCATGGGCAAGGCATGAAATCTTGAAATTCTTTGGGAAATTCTGAGTTTTATGCAATGTACTATGATACTATGATGCTTAGAAGTGTGTTTGAAGTCACAAAATAACTTGGCAAGTGGTTTTGCAAAAATCCCTCTTTGGTGCATTCTTGAAAGAGGAGGTTGAAGAACTTTCCCAAAATGGAAAGTTTACATTACAAGTCATTTCCATTTTTGGCAACTTTTGGTTTAACATAATTTTCTTCAATTTTGTGAACTTCCAAGCACTTCAATGATCAAATAAAGATCATATAACTTCAATTTGATGAAAAATACACTTTGGTTCCATTGATGGGGGCCTCAGATGCCCTTATTTTGCTCTGACTTGCTCAAGAAGTTACCCAGTGATCAGATGACTTCCACAATGAATTTCTTCATCAAACTTGGTACACATGATCCTTATAATATATTGAGACCAATAGAAACAAGAATGACCAAAAAATTTGGAGTTATGTCCTCTGAAACCAAAACCCTAATTTTAGGTCATCTGTGTAGTGAAACCCTGGCTCTGCTTCCATGTTGTGCAAGTTCTTTTGATTCTTTGACATCCTTGATCTCTGAGGGATATAATATGATGATTGAACATACATGGACCCTCTTGGAATGATTGGTGGCCTTTGGAGTAGCTCAGATGGATCCTTGGATTGCTCAGATCACAAACCCTAGATGTAGATGAATTTGAACTAATGCAGTGAAACAAAAATGCAATATGAGATGATATGCTTAAACTAATGCAAAGATGAAAGATCACAAGCCATGGTGTGAACTTAGTGAGGGAAAATTTGGGGTGTTTACAGCTTCCCCTATTCAAGCATGAGTTAGCTGTGTAGGATGTAAGCTCCTGACTTAACAGACAAACAAAATAACTTGTGGTTGAATACCAAAGACAGTCCAAAATTTGCACTCACTGGGGAGAAGAAGAAAAAGATATAAATTGTAAAAGAAAGTATAGTATGATTATAAAGTGCGGGCGATGGAGGACGACCATCGAGCAGAGGACGACTGCTGGGGGATAAAGCAATGACGGGGACGGCCGACATGCTGGGGAAATTGAGATGATGATGGGGACGGCCATCAAGTAAAGTAAGAATGTTTTCTGGGGATTAAAGTAAAGGCAGTGATGGGGAAGGCCATCAGGCTTGGAAAGTAAAGTAAACGACGACGGGGACGGCCATCGGTTCAAAGAATAAATTAAAAATTGATGAGGGACGATCATCAAAGGTGAAGGACGATCACCTAGCAGGGGACGGCTACTCTTTATCGCGACATAGGAAGAATGTCGGATAGAAAAAGTCAACGATGGGGACGGCCATCGGATAGAATGATGAAGGAAGATCATCAAGAGGTGAAGGACGATCACCTAGCAGGGTACGGCTGCTCTCGGGGTTTATCATGACATAGGACGAATGTCAGATAACAAGATCAGCGATGGGGACGGCCATCAGATAAAAGTGATGAAGGACGATCATCAAAAGGTGAAGGACGATCACCTAGAAGGGGACGACTGCTAAATATCACGACATAAGGCAAATGTCGGATAGAAAGGGGTTCCAATAATGGAGACTCCACTGGGGAAAGGGATGAGGGATGGTCATCCAAAGGTGAAGGACGATCACCTGGCAGGGTACGGCTGCCGAAAGTATCGCGACATAGGACGAATGTCGGATAGAAGAAAGTTGTTCTTCCGGGGAGTGGTAAACACGGATGAGTGCTTACGCTATCCAAAATAAAAAGATATAAGTGTTTTGGCATTGTGGGAATAGGATGACACGGACGAGTGTCAAAAGAAGTATTATAAACAAGTGTTTGGGAAACTGTACCGGGGATAGGTGACACGGACGGGTGTCAAGAGAGTGTATAAGAATTGGTTTGGTTTATATCTGCAGGGGATGATATGACACGGACGAGTGTCGAAAGTATATATGAACATGTGTTTGTGAGTGCAAAGGGGACGCTTTAGCTTTCTGTGGAGAATTATGAGGTGACACGGACGAGTGTCGAGAAGAACATGTTGTGTATAAGTATCTGTTTGTAGAAAGTGTTCTGGCTATTTTACTGGGGAATGATGACACAGACGAGTGACAAAAAGGAGCATGTATCTGTACTTTGAGAGTGCAAAGGGGACGCTTTAGCTTTTATGTGCAAGGGATGTATTTTGTATATTGCTGATGAGGTACTGTTGGTATTTACAGGTGACTGATTCGAACCTGACTTGTGATCATGCAATATGTTTGATTTTTTCCGTAATGTTCCATGTTAAAACGGAATGCTACGCTTTGTGGGGAAATATGATGCGAATGCTATGATTATGCAAAGGAAACCGGTTCAGGATTCGGATCCCGCTGCTGTAAAGATCTCTGGCTGGTCTGCCTGAAGGGGAATCCCAGCTGGGGATGAGATCATTGGTAGATCTAATAACATATGGTTCTGCTTGGGGACTAGATCACTGATAGACCTATCCAGTGAGGAGATAACCCAGCTGGGGATGAAGAAGCTTTCGTCACTTTGTTGTGTGAGAATTTCAGGCATTGCTCTTTTTGGGAGAGGCTGGAGCTCTGTGGGGAGATGGTTCCCCTCATCCTTAACACTCTGTTGGGGGAGGAAAGATCACTGAGCGATCTTCCTAGAGATTTCTGTGAGGATCCTTCTGAGAATGAGGAGACTTGACAACTCAGCTGGGGAAATGAGCATTTTCTGATGTTGCTTGAAGAAGATGTGTTGGGGAAGTGATGCTTTGGCAACTTCGCTGGGGACAAACATTCCAGATACTGCAATCCTGTTAAGACAAAGAAACGCACAAGTATCCTGAGGTATCCCTTACCGGATTCCGTCATAGGAGTTAGATATTCCCGAGAGTAAATACATTTCCTGCAAGTATTTAATTTAGAAAGGCACATCTGTTTTTATGCAAGTATTATATCATGGATATTGGACATTTTGCAAACGAAACAACAAAAATGTACAAGACGAAGTGTGACTGAAAACTCTGATTTTATTAGTCTGGGTGCCCTGAATTGGCAAGTACAGTCAAAGGAACAAATCCCCTGAAATGAGGAGATTGTTACAAAATTGAGAAAAATAAAGGTGCTGGCAATGTTGACGACGCTTTGGTGAGCTTCCCTTTGCTCTGACCCGTATGACCTTGACGTTATTCTCATCTTGCTTTCTGAAGAAGGCTGATTCTGATCGATACTTTAAACTTTCGAAGCTTGCCGTGTTGTAAGTGATACAGACGAATTCAAAATGCAGTTGTTCGCTTATTCCCTTATTTTGCGTGGATCGCCCTTTCAGGTTTTCAATCCACCGGGATACCCATTTTTTCCTGAGCTGTCCAATGCGGCTTTTCAACTCAGCGGGTGTACATTTTTTTGATTTTCCCTTATTTTTGCCCGAGTCTTTTATTTTGTTTTTGACTCGCTGGGATGCCCTATTTTTGCCTGGACTTACATTTCTGTTTTTATGTCCAGCGGGTCTTTTTATGCGAAGTATTTTTTAACTGCATCTGAATTCACAGGGGATAAGAAATCTTCACCATCCATAGTAGTGAGCATTAGTGCTCCACCAGAGAAAACTTTCTTTACTATGAACGGACCATCGTAATTCGGAGTCCACTTGCCCCTGTGGTCTGTATGAGGAGGAAGGAGTCTTTTCAGCACAAGATCTCCTACTTGGTATTCCCGAAGCCTGACTTTCTGTTCGAAGGCTTTTTTCATTCTTTTTTGATACAACTACCCATGACAGATTGCTGCTAATCTCTTTTCTTCGATCAAATTCAACTGATTGTACCGAGATCGGACCCACTCTGCTTCATTCAACTTGACATCCATCAGTACCCGTAAGGAGGGTAATTCAACTTCAACAGGTAGGACTGCCTCCATACCATACACAAGCTGATACGGTGCTGCCCAGTGGATGTTCTGATTGAGGTACGATACCCATGCAAGGTTAATGGTAGCATTTCATGCCAGTCTTTGTAAGTGACCACCATCTTTTGAACAATCTTCTTAATGTTTTTGTTAGCCGCCTCAACAGCGCCATTCATCTTTGGCCTATAAGGAGAAGAGTTGTGATGTTGTATTTTGAAGTCCCGACACAGTTCTGCCATCATTTTGTTGTTCAAATTGGAACCATTGTCAGTAATGATCCACTCGGGAACTCCATATCGACAGATGATATCTCTTTTCAAAAATCTGGCTACCACTTGTCTGGTGACGTTTGCATACGAAGCTGCTTCAACCCATTTGGTGAAGTAATCAATGGCAACCAGGATGAATCTGTGACCATTTGAAGCAGTCGGTTCAATCTTTCCAATCATGTCAATGCCCCACATGGCAAAGGGCCAAGGTGAAGACATCACGTTCAAAGGATTTGGAGGCACATGCACCTTGTCTGCATAAATCTGGCATTTATGACACTTCTTGGCATAGGCACAACAATCTGCATCCATTGTGATCCAGTAGTAACTTGACCTTAACAATTTCTTAGCCATTGCATGTCCTCCAGCATGGGTACCGAAAGAGCCTTCATGCACCTCGTGCATCAGCAAGTCCGCTTCTTTTTTATCAACACATCTGAGAAGCACCATGTCAAAGTTTCTCTTGTATAATGAACCATCAGCATTCAGGAAGAAACTACCAGCCAGCCTTCTCAATGTATTCTTATCATTGGATGATGCCCCAGGTGGGTATGTTTGATCCTCTAAGAAGCATTTGATGTCATGGAACCAAGGTCTGTCATCTTTAGCCATGTCCATGGAGAATACGTACGCTGGTCGGTCGAGTCTGGATACTGAAATCCGAGGCACAAAGTTGGAAGCTTGAACCTTGATCATGGAGGAAATGGTAGCCAAAGCATCTGTGAACTGATTTTCGTCTCGAGGGATGTACTCAAGTTTGACTGTTGTGAAGAAAGTCAATAGTCTCCTCGTATAGTCACGGTATGGAATCAGATGCTCTTGGTGAGTGTACCATTTGCCGTTAGTCTGATTGATTACCAAAGCTGAATCTCCGAATATAGTTAAAGTCTTGATCCTGAGATCAATGGCTTCCTCAAGACCCATGATACAGGCTTCGTATTCAGCTTCGTTGTTAGTGCATGCAAAGGTGAGTTTTACCGAGAAAGGCATATGAACTCCTTTAGGTGTAATGAGCATTGCACCAACTCCACGACCATTCATATTGACAGCCCCATCAAACATCATTCTCCATTCTTCTTATGGGTCAGGCCCTTCAGTGTGAACAGGCTCTTCATGATATTTTGCTTTCAGGAACATGATGTCTTCATCAGGGAAGTCAAATCTCATTGGCTGATAATCATCAATGGGTTGCTCAGCTAGATAGTCAGACAGTACACTGCCTTTGATGGCTTTTTGAGATGTGTATTGAATTTCATATTCTGTTAGAATCATTTGCCATCTTGCAACCCTTCCGGTAAGTGTTGGCTTCTCAAATATGTACTTGACTGGATCCATTTTCGAGATCAACAAGGTAGTGTGGGTCAACATATACTGCCTTAGTCGGCGAGCAGCCCACGCTAAAGCACAACAAGGTTTCTCGAGCAGTGAATAACATTGTTCACAGTCGGTAAACTTTTTGCTTAGGTAGTATATTGCATACTCTTTTCGACCAGACTCGTCATGCTGGGCCAGCACACACCCCATTGATCCTTCTAATACTGTCAGATACATTATTAGAGGTCTTACTTCAACTGGAGGCATACGAATTGGAGGTTCTTGTAAGTACTCCTTGATTTTGTCAAAAGCCTTCTGACAATCTTCATTCCACCTGACTGTTTGCTCTTTTCTTAACAGTTTGAACAAAGGCTCACAGGTTGCAGTAAGATGAGATATGAACCTTGAAATGTAATTCAATCTACCTAAGAACCCCCGAACTTCCTTTTCAGTCCTAGGTGCAGGCATCTCTTGGATGGCCTTGACTTTCTCAGGATCAACTTCAATTCCTCTTTCACTTACAATAAATCCCAGCAGCTTACCGGACCGTACCCCGAATGTGCATTTGTTGGGGTTTAGCTTCAATTGGTACTTTCTCAGACGCTTGAACAACTTCAGCAGATTTACCTGGTGATCTTCTTCAGTGAGGGACTTGGCAATCATGTCATCCACATAACATTCAATTTCTTTGTGGATCATGTCGTGGAATAACATTACCATAGCCCGTTGATAAGTGGCACCAACATTCTTTAGTCCAAAAGGCATTACCTTATAACAAAATGTGCCCCAAGGTGTGATGAAGGTAGTCTTTTCCATGTCTTCGGGTGACATCCTGATCTGATTATGCTCGGAGAATCCATCCATGAAGGAGAATACCGAGAACTGAGCCATGTTGTCGACCAATACATCAATGTGAGGTAATGGGAAGTCATCTTTCGGGCTAGCTCTGTTCAGATCCCGGTAATCTACACACATCCATACTTTGCCATCCTTCTTAGGCACTGGTACAATATTAGCAACCCACGGAGGGTAACTAGTCACAACAAGGAAACCGACATCCCACTGTTTTTGTACCTCTTATTTTATCTTCATCGCCATATCCGGACGAGTACGGCGTAGCTTCTGCTTCACTGAAGGACAATCTTCTTTCAAAGGCAGCTTGTGCATAACAATGTCTGTATCCAGACCTGGCATGTCTTGATAGGACCAAGCAAATACGTCAGTGTACTCTCGAAGCATGTCAATAAGTTGTTCCTTCACTGAATTTTGCAGACGGGCCCCGATCTTCACCTCTTTCAAGTCTTCTTCGGTACCAAGATTAACTGTATCAACTTCCTCCTGATGAGGGATGATCTCTTTCTCTTCTTGCCTCAACAACCTGGCTAGCTCCTCAGGTAACTCATAGTCTTCTTCAACCCCTTCATCAGCTTGATTAATCGGATTATCGAAGTCATACAAGGTCATAGCAGTGCTGTTGTCAGTGCAATCTGGAGGATGACCTCTGCAAGGGTTGAGATTGGTTTGTTTTAGTGATTAGTTTTAATCTTGTTTAGAAAAAGTGAAAATGAAGTTGTTATTTTGAAAACATTGCCATTTTATTGTTTTGTACAAAAGTGAAAAATGAAAAAGACACTGAGCGAAAAAGAAAACTCGTTTGCAAAAGATGTCCTGATATTCATTAATTAATCATTTGCACAAAATACAAGATGGCCCTATTACAAAATGATTTCTGACACCTTGGGCAAGATGCAGGACTTGATGCATGCTAAAAGACAGGAAATAATAATTACTCTGCAGGAGTAACCCTTATAATTTCCTGGGAAGACCAGTTAGAGACTTGGTTCCCCGGGATCTTTGGACGTATCCAATTCTCCAGGTTGCGGTCTCCTTCTTCCTCGTCTTCCAGATTGTTCACAGCATCTGGGGTGAGCATTCCCCCACTGACAAATTTGGGCTCCTTGGCAGCCTCTGATTGATCTTGTCTAGTTGGTCTGTAACCCAACCCGAATCTGTCTTCTTTTTTCTCTACTGGCAAAAGTTTGCCCCAGCCTTTGGCGTTACCCTCTTCAACAACCTTCCGGGCTTGTTGATATGAAGCGATAGAAGTTCCAGACACAACAGTTGCTTCATTGATGTTAAGGGCCTCAAACCCCTGGCTCATAGTCTTGTGGATCTCCCCATCCATCTCTATATATTTGTAAGTAGCCAGCTGGCTAACGAAAATGTCTTCCTCCCCGCAGATTGTGATGATCTGGCCTTCCCACTCAAATTTTAATTTATGGTGAAGGGTAGATGTAACAGCGCCAGCGGCATGGTCTACCCAACAAACAGCTGTAGGCCGGCTGAATGTCCATCACGAAGAAAGTAGTTTTAAAGACTTATGGGCCAATCATTACGGGTAATTCAATCTCTCCAAGCACTGATCTCTTAGAGCCATCAAACGCTCTTACCACCAAGTTACTTGGACGCAATGCCAAACCATCATATTCCAGCTTCACCAAGGCTTTCTTTGGGAGGGCATTGAGCGAGGACCCAGTGTCTACCAGCACATGAGAAAGAACAACACCTTTGCACTCTAAGGTGATGTGTAAAGTCTTGTTATGATTGCGTCCCTCCGTCGTTAAATCAGCATCTGTGAAGCCCAGTCCATGACTGGTGTTAACATTTGCAACCACTATTTCCAGCTGATTAACCGTAATCTCTTCCGGCACGTAGGCTGCGTGCAGGACCCTCAAAAGTGCATTCATGTGGGCTTCGGAACACATTAACAATGACAAAATAGAGATTTTGGGGGGTGTCTGATGAAGTTGGTCCACCACTTTGTAATCACTCTTTTTGATTATTCTCATAAACTCGTCCACCTCTTGGTCAAAAGACGTCTTTGGAGTTTCTTTAACAGTTGACTCTTCAAGTACCATACTCTTTCCTTTTGCTTTAGCAGCAGCCTCTGCTTCAGCATTGGGTCTCGGTATTTGTGAGGCAAAAAGGCGTCCGCTTCTGGTGAAGCCTCCGCCTCCCCCAACATTGTCAACTTATGGTGAAGAAGTTGTTGAATCTAGAGTGATCTTCTTTCCGTCGCAGTAGATATCAGAGCCATAGTGCCAAGGTATGGCATTACTGCTTTCATAAGGAACGGGTCCAGGTACCGTAATGGTGACTGGACTGATCGCTGCAGTGGAAGGAACTGTGATGGTATGTGGGTCGTAATAGATTGTGATTGGAGATCTGACAGTAGGTGTTGCAGTTTGTTGTTGAAAATTGTTGTTGGGATGAACAGTTGTCGGGTCATAATAGATTGTGACCGTTGAGACATCTTCGTTAGTGTTTGTTGGTGTTGTAGACGATTCCGTTGATAAGATGGGTGTTGATGTTGTAGAATTAAGCGTAACTGAACTTTGGTTTGTTGAAATAATGGATGGAGTGATTGCCGGATTTGTGGATGAATCAGTGGGAACGATAGTTGTTGCAGTTGTAGGAGGATCTATTGTTGCTGAAGAAAGAGTTGTTGATGTTGTAGGAGGATCTATTGTTGCATAAGAAAGAGTTGTTGATGTTGTAGACATTGTTGTGGTAATTTGCAATATTCCATCTCTGATAAGGCCATCTATGCCAAGCCTTAGCCTCTCACAACCATTAATAGCAGTCTTGCACGATTCGCAGCAGGCCTCACAACCTGGGAATATCTAGCATCTTAAGAGTTGGGATTTGACTTCTGCCAGCAGCGTTCGAATATGTGCAACATTGTCAATCAGTGCAGATGGTTGGTCCTCCTCTATGGCATTAATCATGGGCCCACTATGACTAGGCATAGGATTTCTGGTAACATTTGGAGGAGGTGCAAAGTTGAGAGCTTTGGAATCGACCAGATCTTGAACCTTCATTTGCAAGGCTCTACACTTCTCAGTATTGTGACCAGGTGCGTTGGAATGAAAGGCACACCTAGCATTGGCATCATAATTCTTCAGGAGATTGAGAGGATCTGGTGGAGCCAACGTCCTTAACTCAACCAGGTTGAGCTTCAGGAGTTGTGGCAGTAGGGCGGCATATGGCATAGGAATCGGGTCAATTACCCTATTTGCTTGAGATGACCTCTGTTGAAAGGGGCGCTGCTGTTGGTTGTTGTTGTTATTGTTGTAAGATCTTTGTTGCGAAAAGTGTGGTTGTTGCTGATAGTGTTGTTGTTGTTGCTGTTGTTGAGGAAAAAGTGGTTGTTGTGGAGCTGGGGCCGGGATAGTAACGGCTGCTACTGACCTGTGAGAGTATTGAGGTCTACCCCTGCCTGTATGAATAGCATTTGTTTCACCCGTCCTTTGGGGTCCTGGAAAAGGTTTTCTTGTATTGTTGGAGGAACTTGCACCGTTGTCAGAGATTTTGCCCATCTTCAAAAGACTCTCAATTCTCTCACCAACTATAACTACATCAGCAAAATCGGTGGAAGAGAAAGCAGCAAGTCTGTCAATATAAGTTCCCTTCAAGGTATTCATAAACATGTCTGCCATTTCCCGTTCAGACATGGGTGGCTGGACAGCAGCAGCAAGCTGTCTCCACCTTTGAGTATAATCCCGGAAGCTTTCCCTTGAAGACTGAGACATGCCCATTAGAAGGGTTCTATTGGGATCCATGTCTAAGTTGTACTGGTATTGACGGATGAAGGCTTCGGCCAAGTCTTTCCAACATCTTATAGTGGCCCTGGTTAGATGCGAATACCATTCCCTTGATGCTCCAGTAAGGCTATCCTCAAAATAGAACATCCATAACTTCTCGTCCATGGTATAAGCTTTGAGTCTCCCCAAGAAGGACTGCAGATGAGTACGCGGGCAGGAGGTACCATTATATTTTTCAAAGCACGGGGGTTTTAATTTGTGAGGAATTCTCACCCCATCCACCAGCCACATATCCATTACATCAAAGCCTAGGGAGTTCTGGGATTCAATAGACCTCAGCTTCTCAGCAATCTCATCCAGCCTTCGGTCATAAACTTCATCCCCAACTCCAATAACTGTGAACTGCTCTTCTTGAGGATCTTCTTGCAAGATCCTGCCTCCAGCAGTGTTACCTTGAGCATTCCTTAGGACATTAGCATCTGGGTTCAGATGAGGCCCAAACTCTGGTGGATCAATGCGAGGCTGCCCGCGATCATTATTACTGGTTCCTCCTGTACTAGGATGGTGTTCATCAGGAGTTTGCCTTTCCAACAACTCTCTTAGCCTTTCCTGACTCTGAGCCAAGCCAGTCATCACAGCCATGAATTGGGTCATTTGGTTTCTCATTTCAACCCTCTCATTAGCCATTTGGTTCCTTACTTCATTCAGGTCCTGCTGTACTTGATCCATCTGAATGCCCGAAAGGTTGTTTCGCGTTGGGTACTGATGTATTCTGTTGACAGGAAACACTCTTCTGCGAGCAATGTTTCCTGAAACCACAACAAAGTGAGAAACAACAATAAAACAAAAACCTACAAAACAAAGAAAATGTTAGTATGAAATGCAATATGCTTATTTGTCTTCCAAGGGTATCCGATTTGGTTCTTTGGTTTTGACCTTTCCAGACCTCGAGGAAATGCTGATGATGTTGAGAGATAAAGCCCACCAAAATAAAACAAACTGATATATTACAAAGGATGAAAATACATAGTTTGTTTACAATACATGCCCGTGGTGGGTCAAAATACAACAACAATCAAAAGAAAATTACATCAAAAGAAATAAATACAAGCAAAAGAATCAAACATCCAATCCAAAGTCATCCTCCTTGACTTCCTTCAGGAGGGCCTCAGTCACTAGACCACTTGGGTGCTCTGTAATAGTCCTGATGAGGAGGTTCCTGGTAGCAATGGCACTGGTTAGCTTCCTATGCTTGTCCTGATCCTTTGATATCTTCAACCCCGCCCGGAGTTTCAATTTTGATATCTCCTTCTGAGCTGCCAACAAAGCCTCCTAATGCTTCTTCTCACTAGCCTCCAACTGCTCTATCTTAGCCTGCGTCCTCTGGTCTTCTTGTGCGCGGACTTCAGTGATCCTGATCCACCTAGCCTGGCTTTCCTCCAGATAATGCTCTGCCCTAGCCTTCTGAATCTTTGCTTCCTTGCAAGCATTCTTCAGAACCAACTCCCCCGCTCTTGCCTTCTGGATGTAGTTATCTATCTTCTCAATTTTGGCCAGATGCTCAACTTTGAGTCTTTCCAATCTCTCAATGTCCAGACGGCTGTCATTTCTCTCCCAGAGAGTCTTCTTCAGGGCTTCAGCTAGCTGAGTGTTCCTCTCTTTCAGCTTTTCAAACTCTTCCAGGCTGATAGTTACTGCCGGCTGTACTGTAGAAGGTCTAGGTGTGTCTTCCAAGGTGAAAGGCATTCGGGTTATCTGAGCTCTAGTACGGGACCAATCAGAATACTGTGCTGAGGCAATATTATTACACTTGCCAAGGATGGTTGTCCCTTTATTCTGGATGTTGTCCCAAGCCCAAGCAGCCTGTATGACAACAGTAGAGTTGGGTTGAACTTCACAGTAGAAGGTCTCAGCCAAATCTTGTCCTCTGGGAGGATGAACCAAAGCATATCACAATTGTCTCTTAAACAGTAAAGGGTTGTAGTTGATGCAACCTTTTACTCCTACCAGAGGCACATTAGGGTATTGCCCACAGCTGGTAATAATGTCATTGCCTTTGGTGCTCTGGGTGCACCATCTAATGTCATCTGATGTCAAGGAAATGAACCTCTTAGCCCAATTCTTCTGCTGATGGGGATTCAAGAAGGCATCTGATTTTGGCAAGTGTCTGAGCAGCCAGGAATAATACAGAGGAGCACAACATCTGACCAACTTCCCCCTTTGCTTTTCATTCCTCTGATGAACTGAGTAGTAGAAGTCTCCCAGCAAGTTAGGAACATGGTTCCTCAACAAGAACAGGTGGATGGAATTCTTACTCACAAAATTGGGCTCATCTGCCAACAAAATAACCCCATATATACTGAGGGCTAAAAGTGCACAGACAACCTTCCATTCTCCTACTGCAGCCTTCAGGGTGGCCTGAGAGATCAAGAAGTCCAGATGAAGGCCTGGAACCCCAGCTTTGGTTGTCATGTTCTGCTCAATGAGGGCAGGCTCCAAATGCAATGCCCTGGCTATCTCTTCATTTCTGGGAGCATTCATCTCTGGGTTGAAAGGGATTCCTCTCCTGATAGAAACTCTAATCAACAAGGAAAACTCTTCTAGCAATGGTCCCATCTGGAAATCAGGAAAGATGAAGCATCTGAGTGGAGGGTCATAAAACTGCAAGCATGTATGGATCATGCTTCTCTGAGATGCATCAAGATCCATGACCATATCTAATATTCACCCATAATGCTCTCTGAATAGTGGGATGTGGTCAGGTGTAATGAGGGACTGGACCTGCCTGATGCCAGTCAAGATAGGCTCAAAGAAGTGGTAAGATATGTTGCTCTTTCTTGAAGTGTCCATGGATGTTGGGTACTGATGAAGAAGCCGAGAACACCTGCTGATGAAGGATCACAGACTGAGAAGCTGGAGATAAGATCCCTGATGAAGACAAAGCTGGAGATGAATCTCTGACAAACTGGTGGAGGTGCTGGAGAAGATAGCTGAAGCAGTTTGAGTAGCAGAAGGGGTCAAAACCAAACCAAATATGAAGATGGATACCCTGTAAAACAAGTAAGAAAATGTTAAATGATGCAGAAATGATGTATGCAAATGATATGCAAATGTTTGTGATTAAGAGCTGGATCTGATTATCTGCCTTGGTAAAAGTCCATGTATGTTCAAAGGTCCAGATGGAGGCTTAGAAATCCAGTAACCGGGTGGGGGACTCAAATAAAGAGTCACAAGTCCGGGATAATCACAAGAACTGTCCAAAGTGATGCATTCTTAAACAATACTAGTAACAGGGTATGATGTGGTCAAGGGTTCCTGCAAAACCTGCAAATATCCCAACCCCCTCACATGTAATGTTCTAGAACAAGGATCCTCGGACTTGGATCAGTTATGAGAAGTGTAAACACTTCTAACCCGGAGGTACAATGTTTACAATAACCATAAAAGATCCTCCTCTAATTCACATCAGATTTTGAAGGTCAATATAAAGGTCATCCAGACTTAGCAAGCTTCCCAGATAGCCCTAGAACTACAGGAAATATGTAGCACAGAGTTCTCAAGAAGAAACCCACGTCTGAATCGTGTTTCATATTCCTGCACCAGAACGAAATGGAATGGGAAAGAATATGAAGCCACTCTAGCCTAGGTGTCACTCAGGTCCCAGGTATAGGACCTTAATCACTCAATGAAACCCCACCCACCAAAACAGAAGCAGATCCAACAATGATAATGACAGTATGAATATGCATAAAACTGCAAATAAAAGCAATAAATAAAGTTGTACATAAAGCAATAAATAAAGCAAGTAAATAAGCACAAGTAGCACGTAACGCCCCCATAAACCCAAATCAAACCAGCGCTAGGAGGAACCCACAAAAAGAACCAGAAGCCCCGATTGCAGTATAAGGGTCCCCAGCAGAGTCGCCAAGCTGTAGCTCCCACCAAATGACACAGGATCAGATAGGGTACAGACGCGAACGGTCGGTGAAAGGAGAAGTGAAAATGAAAATGAAAGAGTCGCCAGCTAGGCATTTTTATCCCGAAGGAAAGGTAATGCTGCATAAACCTGGGAAGAGATGGATAAGACGGTCGCGAATCAGAGAAACTGAGAAAGGGGGTTGGTTACAACCTGGGAAGGTATTAGCACCCAGATTGTCTGTCGTACTCGACGGGATCCACACTTCAAAGATTGTGTTTAAAGGGGTAGTGTTAGTGCTATCTGTGTGCAAGAGCTGGAAAAGAATGTACAAGTGTCAGTGCAAAAGAGATGTGAAGTGAAATGCTCAGGAATGAGGCTTAAAAGAATAATGCTGGAAGAGGGGGGGGGGACACAGAGTCTTTTGTTCGATAACTGTTAAGTTATGCCTACGTATCCTTTCGTTCAATGAGGAAGTTAGAACACCGTAGTTCGACTCAAAGAGACTGAAAGATAAAATTGACTGATGAACTGCTTGCTTGTCTATGCTCAAGTGTATGACCTGTCTGGCTCAGGTGCAAACTGTCTTGCATTAGACGGAAGAAGCGAGTTCCCGTTTATGAGTGAGTGTGATGAGAAAAGAATCCTGGAGGAGACGATTATGGTTTGTTTTTGTGTTTTCAATCTTTTATTGCTTTTTGTGTTTGTCATAAATTAATGAGCTTAAGCTTAAACCAAGGGTTAGTAAACTCATCACATCCTCCCTCTGATTAGGGGTAATGAGAATTCCTTAAGTATGAAGTAAACACCTCAAACTCAATTACCATGATGTAGGGTTAAGATCATTAACCTACTTGTGATTATTTAGATATTTTTGGAGTTTTTGTTTAGTGTTAAGTAATGAGTTTAAGCCATAATCAAGGATTTAATGGACTCATTACACCATCCTAATAGAAGGATAATAGATGAGAACATTTAAGCTGAGGAAGATACCTCAACTTAATCCATGATTAAGGATTAACCAAATGACAAAACAAAGCTTTTATTGAAGTGGATTTTAGTTAATGGTAAGATTAAGAAGTGGATTTTATGGTTTGTAAGACAACTTGAGGGGGATTTGTCCATTAACACTAGGGTTAGTCCTTCTTAACCAATTAAGGAAGAATTAGAACCCTAATGCAAGGCCCAAGTTACAAGCTTATTGTCTTAGTAATTATTAGATTGATTGATTAAGAGATTTAAACACATTAAGGGCTTAACACTTAGGATTAAAATTATACACTCCATCCTAAGAGAAGGATGCAGGCATAACCTTAATCACAAAGCCTTAAAACCTTAAAGGTTTAGTCTCTGATTATGAGATGAGAAGAGAGACACAAAAGAAGACACAAAGGTAAAACTAATGGGGGACTAATCAAGAATAGCCACCAAGGAGAAGCAAGATGAAAGGAGGAGAAGCAGAAGAAAACAAGTTAACATACTTCACTTAAGAAGATAAGTTACTTGAAGAAAGAAAGTGGATGAACATGAATGAGCAAGCTCACTCTAAAGCAAAGACAAAATGCAGCAAGGATGCATAAAAGAGAATGAGAAGAAAAATGAGAAGTGAAGGCAAATTCACTTCTCAAAGTACTTACCACCTGAAAAGTTAACATAAAGGAATGAAATGAAATGAAAATGAAGCAAATGCAAAGATGCAAACCAAAACCAGAAGCATAAACATGATGTTAATGATGCTAAGAGATGATGCAAAGGCATGTCAAGTGCAATGGATGGTCATACAAGAGATGAGAATGCAAATGAATCATGTAGGATGCATGAAAGCACGTGAAAGTTCATGGAATGTGATGAATGCATAACATGGCAAATGGATGAATAAATGATCAAGCATGATTCTAATGTGTCCTAAGATGTCTTAGAAGTCATGTGAATGTATGAAATGTCATGGCAAGCTCTTAAATGAATTCACATGCAAGATGTATGCAAATGGACATGAGAAATTAGGGTTTTCGTGCAACATGAGATGCAAAAGTCAAAACAGAAGCATAACATAAGATAAAAAATTGAAAATGCACTCAAAGGAACCCTAACCTCCTATGATATCACACCTCAAAGGAGGAGACCTAACTCTAAACCCTAAGGAAGTTATGAATTTTCTAAGTTATCTAGGGTTTTAAGGTACCTAAAGGGAAAAAATGCAAATCAAATCAAAAATGAAGAAGCAATTTGTGACAAAATTATGCTAGATATTACATGTTACATGAAGATCAATGCAAAAAGAATAAATGTCATACCATCCATGGTTAGGCAGAAAAGAATTCTTGAAGTTAGGGTTCAAAAATAGGAATTTTATGAACCCTTAATTCAAGAAAATTATCATAGATTGTTCAAAACCAAAAAGAAATTTTTGTGAATGGTATGATAATGTTTCTAAATGTTCTAAGATGCAATGTGAATTTTTTGGGATTTTTAGAAACCTAAATGATATTTTAATTAATTAATTTCCATTAATTAATTAAAATAAACATTTAAATGTTTTAAAAATGATTTTTTTAATGCAAAAAATAAAAATAAAAATATTTTTGGGTGAAAAAAATTATTTTGATGCAAAATGTAGAAGAAAGATTTTTTTGAGATTTTCTATCTATTTAAAATAAAATGTGCAAAACAAATGAGAAAATATGAATTAAAATTGAATAAAAACAGAAGTAATCACATCCAACGGTTTAGATTTAAAACTGGGGGATTTTGTGTTGACTTGGCTCGCAATCTGATGGCTAATATTCAAATCCAGCTAATTTCAATTAATTAAATAATTAATCCAAGAATTAAGTTAATGAACTAATCTCCACCCTCCATCTCACGCGGGAACTAAAGATCAGACGGCTCACATTCAAATCTTGCCCTAACCCTAATTAGACAGCTAATCACTTTCAGGCCACTGGAGAAGAGCTCCGGTCGTCTTCTCCGACAGCCTCCTCCCCTGAAAATCTCAAAACCTCACCCCTAAGTCATTTCTGGAGCTCTAAAGCTCCAGATCAGTTCCTCTCATCCTCCTAAACTCAAATCTATACTCAAATCAAATTTATCATGGCTGAACAACAAGATTCGAAGAGAAACTTAAAAATGGTAAAACTTTCAGACAATCAGTACATGTTCATTTCTTCACCATTTTCAAAAATACAAAGCACAAAATGATCAGTAAGCATGCTCTTTCACATTGGAACATAAAAATAGAGTTCTGGAAAAATGTTTTCGGATGGTTACTTGAGCTTGAGAAATGCAGATGAGAGCTTTCAGGACCCCTCCTTTGTGCAAAAAGCTTCCTTTAATCCTCCTGAGACCAATGGAATGCTTCAGAAGCTTTGAGAGTGGCTGGTTTGTGTTGTAGTAATTCAGCTGGCCAAGAATCGTGTTTTAGGTTAAAGGTGCTTTGAGGTTTGTTTGATGGTTGCTTTGTGTTCAGTGAATGATTTTGAGATGAATGGTGGAATTTGTTTGAAGATTGAGTGAATATTCAGTGAGTTTCAAAGGAATTTGCAAGAGGGATGATTTTTGGGAATGCTTAGTTCTTGGAGGTTTCAGCTTGTGTGTCTTATGAAAAATGATCCTTGAGGCATGCTTGTAGAGTTCTGGTTGGGCAAAGAGTGGGTGGTGGCTGCAGCTGATTGGTATGGGCTTCTTGCCAAAAAGTCAAAAGTTTTGTACTTGAGGTATGGGCAATGGTGCAGCTGGATTCTTGGCTTGTCCATGCGCAACATGGATCAAGGAGGTCCATGGAATTAGTCTTGAGGAAATTCAGCAAGTGGAAACAAAGTTATGTGTTGTTTTGCAATTTGGAGAAAATTTGGCCCCTTTGAGATTTCTTCATGGGCAAGGCATGAAATCTTGAAATTCTTTTGGAAATTCTGAGTTTTATGCAATTTACTATGATACTATGATGCTTAGAAGTGTGTTTGAAGTCACAAAATAACTTAGCAAGTGGTTTTGCAAAAATCCCTCTTTGGTGCATTCTTGAAAATTATGTGATTTTTGCCAACTTTGACAAGCCATAACTTGAGTTCCATAATGAATTAGGACTTGTTCTTGTACTTTTTGAAAAGGGAATGATCCAATATACAACTTTCATGACCAACAATTTTTCATTTGAAGCATTTTTGGTTGAGAAAGAGGAGGTTGAAAAACTTTCCCAAAATGGAAAGTTTACATTACAAGTCATTTCCATTTTTGGAAACTTTTGGTTTAGCCTACTTTTCTTCAATTTTGTGAACTTGAAAGCACTTCAATGATCAAATAAAGATCATATAACTTCAATTTGATGAAAAATCCACATTGGTTTCATTGATGGGGGCCTCAGATGCCCTGATTTTGCTCTGACTTGCTCAAGAAGTTACCCAGTGATCAGATGACTTCCACAATGAATTTCTTCATCAAACTTGGTACACATGATCTATTTCAGTCTTCTCTACATTCTCCTTCCAAGGAAGACCTTCTACTTCATCATTATCTCGTATGACTATGTAGATGCTACTTGTCGCTCCCCGGATTTCTATCCTGGTACAAACGCGAAAGTGGCGCGGAAAAGAATAGAGTCGCCAGCCAGGCATTTTTATCCCGAAGGAACATGAATGGTAATGCTGCACAAACCAGAAGAAAAGAAAAGGAAGGACACGGGTCCTGCGAACCAAAGACACTGAGTTCGGGAGTCGGTTACGACCTGGGAAGGTATTAGCACCCAGATCGTCCGCCGTACCCGACGGGATCCACGCTTACAAAGAAATTGTTTCAAAGGGTGAGGGGATGAAAGTTGCTGCAAAGAAAATGAAACTGAAACTAGAAAAAGAAAACTGAGAAAGGAAACAAAGAGAAAATATAGGGAAGATAAAGATTGTGCTCGAACGGGCCCTACCCCGCTGCCTACGTACCTCATCGGGACAATGAGGATCAGAGACACCGTAATTCCCCTAACTAGGGGTAGAAAAGAAATTGCTTGTGAATTAAGGCTCGAACTGCCTATGCCAATGCTCAGGTGTTGCAGACTCGGACGAAGAGTGCATAACCGTCTCGCAAAATGACAAGTAGGAGCAAGTTCGTGTACGGAGCGAATGAGGTGAGAAAAGAATTCCCGAAGGAAAGACGCTTATTGTTTGTTTGTGATTTTTTTAGAAGCTTTTTATGAGCGAACTTTGCATAGGTAAGTGTACCTAAGTCTTACTCACTGGGATGTGTATGTCTCACATCATCCCGAAATGGAATGTGCAAGAGGCACACCTATCTATGGAGGAAATCCCCAAATCTAGTCCCACAAGTGAAGGCTCAGACACACTGACCTATTAACATTTATTAAGCGTTTTTGTGATTTTTGATTAAGAAGTATTTTTTAGCATTTCTTTGTGAAGTAATCTCATGCTAAGACCTATCCACCACGAGGGATGACTTACACCTCTCCCCGAAACGGAACGCGTGCAAGCATCTCATAGCAAAGTCTCATGTCACATGAAAATACTCAACATTTATTAGAATGGATTAAAATTAAGTTTGAAGATGAGAAGAGAGAGAGCACCAAAAGGATCTCAAAAGGTGAAAAATCTAAGGGAGACTAGAATCCTAAAAGTTGTCATGCATGGATGAACCTAGGTTAGTGAGGTTTGAATTCTATCCTAATGAAGAAAGAAAGAAAGGGAGAAGAAGAAGAAGGAAGAAGAAGAGGAAGAAAGGCCTAAGCCCAACAATCCCAAAGTTAGAACAAATAAGAATAAGAAAAGAAGAGATGAGATTTGGAGATGTGGGAAAAACATCCACACCTCTCACTTACCATAGCCCCTGAAATGGTTAGAAAAATCCAGCACATGCACATTAATAAAATCATGGCAATGACATGCTCAAAGTTCACACCAATCAAGATCACATAATTAGGTCACACATGGCACAAACAAGCATTTACGTGTCGAAAACACGAAAGCATGCATCAATCAGCAAGAAAATCACTCAAACAAACATGTTCAATGATCATATAATGATCCATGGTATTTAGAACAAGTATGGAGGTCAAACAAGCTTGAAATAAGATAAAAAAGGCTCACTGCTTCAGTGTTAACCGGTTAAACGAAGCGTTAACCGGTTAACCATGTCAAAACCTGCATAAACACAACACAATTCAGGTGCGTTAACCAGTTAACCAAACCGTTAACCGGTTAACGCTGTTAAAACAGCATCAATTCTGCAGAATATCAGCTTGCAACCAGCTTAATCAAATAATCCTATACCAGACCAGCAAGCATTTGAACATGAAAATAATGCATCAATTCACATTAAATGGCATCATCAAGCTTGTGAACATTAATCAATAGATCCGGTTACCAATCAATCAATCGAGCGACACAAGCAAATATGCAAACACGTGGTGGATCTAAAACTCAAGCATGCAAATAAAATAAAAACAGAGCTAGATCTGAATTTAACCAACCTACAAAGCTGAGGTATGCTTTGGTAGTTGTTGATTGAGCTGAAAATGATAGATTTCGCGCAAAACTTTGAAGATCCGATGTTAAGCTTCACACTCCGTGCAAAATAAATGCAAGAACAAGCTCTTGATGCAGAATTTTGGATCCAAAAGCACTTCTAGATCCCAAACCAGATCTGAATCACCACTAAAACCAGCAAAATGATGTAATGAAGTTATGGATGGAAGTCTAGTTCCAAGATCTACACACCTCAAGGAAAGGTTATGTGATCTTCAAAGAGGAACTTTGAGTGATTTGGAAAATTGGGAGAGAAAAGTGAGAGAATTGTGAGTGAGAGGAGTGAAAATTCAGAAAAAATGAGATTGAAAAATGAGGGGGAGGTCCCTTTGGTTTGGAGAGAAATGATTAAATATGGTTTAGGTTTGGGGCCCAAAAATTAGGCTTGGGATCCAAAATTATGGTTTGGGTAGTGTGATTAGGATGTAGCAATGGGATTAGGCTTGGACAAGGGCTCTAGATCCTTCTCTTTAATTTCCAATTAATTCAAAAATGAATAAAATCAGAAAAATGAAAAAAAGAGAAAAAATCACACATGCTGAATTGCTGCTGGAAATTCAAAATTCGTGGTCGTTAACCGATTAATCAATTCGTTAACCGATTAACGCCAGTAAATTTTGAATTTCCCTCCTTTTGGTGGGAACCTTCAATAATAAGCCGATGTCAACCGTTTTGATCTGATTTTGATCCTCCATCCTTTATAATGCTTTGACCCTGATGTCAACCTTGTAACCTGCCTTGTGAGCCTTGAATTTCCCTGATGATTGATCACATGCCTGATGCTGGAATATGCAAGTGCCATGCTTCATTTTTCTATGCCATATGCTAAGGACATGATATGTTCATGATGAATATGATGTGATATGATGCTTAAAAAGAAGAGGGCAAATTCGGGGTGTTACAGCTGCCCCTATTCAAACAACTGTTAATCTGAAAAGGACGGTAGCACGGGCTATCGACCGTTCAAGATAAACTGTGGTTGAATACCAAGAAGACCTAAAATTTGCACTCTGACGAAGAACGCAGAACTGGGAAATAAACCCAACCAAATGACGCTTTGGTGGCTGAAGTGGAGAGAAAGCAGAAGAGCGCCTACCAAGTTGAAGTTGTTATCTGGAATCAGAATACTTTGACAGACGAGTCTTCTTCGAACAATCTTGTTACGCCAGTAACTGGACATACGAGCCCTCACATACTTTGAAAGAACATATGACTTGAGACAAACGAATCTCCTTCGGATAAACCTGTTACGCCAGGACCGGTGATGCACTTAAGTCTGCGGGATAGACATGCATAATCAAGGTAGATGAACCATCTTCATATATTATCCGTGGATATATGGTATAAGACAGATGAGCCTTCTTTGAGCGAACCTGTTACGCCAGGTGCAACATTCATAATTGGTGCCTGAGACGGACGAGCCTCCTTCGGATATACCTGTTACGCCAGGACCGGTAATCATTTTGACATTTATTCCCACAGTCAGGATTTTAAACCTCTTCAATACATACGAGTATTGGATGATCATCAAGATAACACAGACGAGTGTTAGAAGCCAATGGTACAAACGAGTATCAGACGACGATCCAAGAAACACAGACGAGCACTTCAGGCAATGATACAGACGAGTATCAGCTGCTGGTACAGACAAATACCATAAATTCAAACACAGACGAGCATTTGGAAAAGCCATGCAGATAAGTACCAAGATAGTCAGCATACAGATATAAGCTAACATAGATGAGTGTTAGAGATGATACAGACGAGTATCCAAACAATGTAGACGAGCTTCAAACGGATAATAAACACAGACGAGTGCTGGAGAAGTGCAGACGAGCAATAGATATTAGATATCAAACACAGACGAGAGTTGGAAAAGTGCAGACGAGCAACAACAAATATCAAACACAGACGAGTGCTGGGAATTGCAGACGAGTAACTAATCATCAAACATCAAACACAGACGAGTGTTGAAAATTGCAAACGAGCAACAACAAATATCAAACACAGACGAGTGTTAGAAATTGCAGACGAGCAAAAAATCTCTAACACAGACGAATGTTGGAGAATGCAGATGAGCAACAACAAAGTAATCATGGGTCACTCCTGGGGAAAGCAAACGAGCAATACCAAAGCGATAACACAGACGAGTGTTGAGAGATGCAGACGAGCAGCAATAAAGTATATACACAGACGAGTGCTGGAGAACATTTCCCTGATGACTGGAAACTCCTCAAATATCCATTGTTGGTGACAAGAGTTCTGACAGATAAACTCTGGGGAATGAGCCTCCCACTGCTTGCTGGGTATACTTCACTGGGGAAGATAAACTGCTTGGGCTACTTGCCAAGGTTTAGCTGGGGAAAATTCTGCTTTGGAGAATGTGACGCCATCCTGCAACCTACAACAACGGAAAACACATATGTGCCCCGGGGACTTGCATGGTATGATCCGGTCATCCATCGTCACCCGACACTCAAAGAGAGTTTCAAATGTTTCCCTGCAATGTCAATTTCTTTCAAATTATCACCATGTTTAAATGCAATGCTATTTTTGCAAAAAATTCAGGACATTTTGCAAACAAAAATAAACACAACACAACTTTTTGACTGAATATTCTTTTATTGAAAGGCCTCTGAATAGGAAAAGATTTACATCAGGAAGCAACCACCTGGAAAGAGGTAGCCACCATAAAATTGAGAAAATAAACTATCCTAATGGCAATGGACACGGCATTCCAATGAGTTCCCTTTCTGCTATGACCATCATGTCTTCAAAACTCTCCATTCTTTCCTTTGCTTTCTAAGATGAGGGGACTGATTCCTATCCTTCTGATATTGTCAGGTTGTACGAAATGATGAATTGGTTCAGATTACTCGGATCGCAGTTGTTCGCTTATTCCCTTGTTTTGCGTGGATCTCCCTTTCATGTTTTCAATCCACCGGGATACCCTTTTTTGCCTGAGTTGTCCGATGTGGCTTTTCAACTCAGCGGGTGTACATTTTATTTATTTATTTTCCCTAACTTTTGCCCGAGCTTTTTATTCTGTTTTTAGCTCGCCGGGATGCCCTTTTTTTTGCCTGGACTTTAATTCTGTTTTTGTGTCCAGCGGGTCTCTTTATGCAAAGTATTTTTTAACTGCATCCGAGTTAACAGGGGACTGGAAATCATCTCCATCCATAGTGGTGAGCATCAGTGCTCCTCCTGAGAAAACTTTCTTCACTATGAATGGTCCTTCGTAGTTTGGGGTCCACTTGCCCCTGTGATCTGAACCTGGAGGAACAATCCTCTTCAGCACAAGCTCTCCCACTTGATACTCCCGAGTACATACTCGTTGGTCGAATGCTTGCTTCATTCTCCTCTGATAAAGCTGACCATGACAGATAGCCGCTAATCTCTTTTCCTCAATTAGACATAGCTGATTGTAACGAGCACGCACCCATTCAGCCTCATCAAGCTTTACATCCATCATCACGCGCAATGAAGGAATCTCTACTTCAACAGGCAAGACTGCCTCCATACCATATACCAATGAGAAGGGAGTTGCCCCAGTTGACGTCCTGACTGACGTTCAGTACCCATGTAGTACAAACGGTAACATCTCATGCCAATCTTTGTAAGTGACAACCATCTTTTGCACAATCTTCTTGATATTCTTGTTTGCTGCCTCTACCGCACCATTCATCTTTGGTCGGTAAGGAGAAGAATTTTGATGCTGAATTTTGAAGTCCCGACACAACTCTGCCATCATCTTGTTGTTCAAGTTAGAACCATTTTCAGTAATGATCCTTTCGGGCACTCCGTATCTGCAAATGATGTCCCTTTTCAAAAATCTTTCTACCACTTGACGAGTGACGTTGGCATAAGATGTTGCTTCAACCCATTTAGTGAAGTAATCAATCGTGACCAAGATGAAGCGATGACCATTTGAAGCAGTAGGCTCTATTTTTCCGATCATGTCAATTCCCCACATAGAAAAGGGCCAAGGAGATGACATGACGTTGAGCGGGCTTGGAGGAACATGCACTTTGTCTGCATAAATCTGGCACTTGTGGCACTTACGAGCGAATGAATAGCAGTCTGCATCCATTGTCATCCAGTAATACCCCGATCTCAGCAATTTCTTTGCCATAGCATGCCCTCTTGCATGGGTACCGAAAGATCCTTCGTGGACTTCCTGCATTAACAGGCTTGCTTCGTGTCTATCCACGCTCTGAGCAAGACCATGTCGAAGTTTCTCTTGTACAAAACCCCGTCTGTTTTCAAGAAGAAGCTAGCAGCAAGTCGCCTTAAGGTCTTCTTGTCATTGGATGATGCCCCAGCTGGGTATTCTTACTTTTCCAGGAATAGCTTGATATCAAAATACCAAGGTTTCTCGTCAGACACGGCGTCTACAGAGAAGGCATGAGCTGGAGCGTCAAGCCTGGAAATGTCAATTCTGGGCACATAATTCCAACACAAGACTTTGATAGACGAAGAAAGAGTGGCCAATGCGTCGACAAATTGATTTTCATCACGTGGTATGTATTGAAGATTAACTGTTGTGAAGAACGTCAACAGTTTTCTGGCATAATCCCTGTAAGGAATTAGATGCTCTTGATGCGTATACCACTTGCCGGTAACCTGGTTAATAACGAGGGCTGAATCTCTGAATACATCGATGGTCTTAATCCGAAGATTAATAGCCTCCTCTATTCCCATTATGCATGCCTCGTATTCCGCTTCATTGTTGGTGCAGCCAAAAGTAATTCTGGCAGCGAAGGGAAAGTGAACACCTTCAGGAGTAGTAAGAACAACACCAACTCCACGTCCATTGATATTGACTGCCCCGTCAAACATCAACTTCCATTTGGATTCAGGGTCTAGTCCCTCCTCCAGAAGTGGTTCCTCGCAATCATTTGCTTTGAGGTACATGATGTCCTCATCAGGGAAATCAAACTTCATTGGCTGATAATCATCTTCAAGCGGTTGCTGTGCAAGGTAATCCGACAATACACTTCCCTTGATGGCTTTCTAAGAAGTATACTGCATGTCATACTCTGTTAAAATCATTTGCCACCTAGTAACCCTTCTGGTTAACGCTGGTTTCTCAAAGATGTACTTGACAGGATCCATTTTGGAAATCAGCAGTGTGGTATGAGTCAACATGTACTGCCTCAGTCGGCGAGCAGCCCATACCAAAGCGCAACAAGTTTTCTCAAACAGTGAGTAACGGGATTCACAGTCGGTAAACTTTTTGCTAAGGTAATAAATAGCGTACTCTTTTCGACCAGACTCGTCATGTTGGCCTAGAACACACCCCATTGACCCTTCTAACACAGTAAAGTACATGATCAAAGGTCTTCCTTCAACTGGAGGCATTAGAATTGGAGGCTCCTGCAAATATTCTTTTATCTTGTCAAAAGCTCTTTGGCAGTCTTCGTTCCACCTGACCGTTTGCTCTTTTCTTAGCAATTTGAATATTGGTTCACACGTGGCAGTTAGATGAGATATGAACCGAGAAATGTAGTTCAACCTCCCCAAAAATCCGTGCACTTCTTTTTTCTGTTCTCGGTGCAGGCATATCTTGAACTGCTTTTACTTTTGAAGGATCTACCTCAATTCCTTTCTGACTAACAATGAAACCCAATAGTTTCCCGGAACGTACTCCGAAAGTGCACTTGTTTGGATTCAACCTCAGCTTATATTTTATCAGTCTATCAAACAGCTTCTTGAGATTGACCAGATTCTCTTCTTCATCTTGGGACTTTGCAATCATATCGTCCACATAACACTCTATCTCCTTGTGTATCATGTCGTGGAACAATGTGACCATGGCCCGTTGATAGGTTGCCCCGGCGTTCTTCAAACCAAAGGGCATGACCTTGTAGCAGAATGTACCCCACGGGGTAATGAACGTTGTTTTCTCCATGTCTTTCGGCGCCATCTTAATCTGATTATACCCGGAGAAGCCATCCATGAAGGAAAATACCGAGAATTGAGCAGTGTTGTCTACCAAAACATCAATGTGTGGCAATGGAATGTCATCTTTTGGGCTCGCTCTATTCAAATCCCGGCAATCAACGCACATCCGGACCTTGCCGTCCTTCTTTGGTACAGGTAACTAGTTACAACAAGAAATCTGGCATCCCATTGCTTCTGAACCTCCTCCTTAATCTTCATCGCCATGTCAGGACGAGTTCTTCTCAACTTTTGTTTCACAGGAGGACAGTCTTCTCTCAATGGTAGCTTATGCACAACGATGTCGGTATCCAACCCTGGCATATCTTGATACGACCAGGCAAAGATATCCACATACTCACGCAACATACTGATCAACTCTTTCTTTACTTCGGCCTGCAGACTGGCCCCAATCTTGATCTCTTTCTTCACATCTTCAGTGCCAATGTTGATGATCTCAATTTCTTCCTGATGAGGCTGAATAACCCGTTCCTCTTGTTTCAACAATCTGACCAATTCTTCAGGGAGTTCACAGTCTTCCTCAACCCCTTCATCAGCTTGGTAGACAGGATTGTCAAAGTCATGCATGGTCATAGCAGGAACGTTATCAATGGAATCCGAATGATCAACACTGCACAGATGATGTGCTTATTTCAGAATCTGCTTACCTTTAAAAAGAGACGCAAACACAAAAACAAAAAGGGTAAACACAATGCGATTTTTATACTTTTTTTGTGAAAAATTTAAAACAAAAGAAAGAGAACACAAATTGTCTGAAAATATCCTTTATTTCATGGTAAAATAAGTGCATAACAAACATGGTGGCCCATACAATGGATCCTAGCATCTTGGGCAGAATGCTGGATTTGACAATGCAGCATGATAATAACAGGAAACAAATAAATTACTCTGAGTTCCAGGTAACTTGGACGATGTCTTCAGCATACCAGTTCTTCAGCTCCTCTCCGGGCACACACGGATGAATCCAGTTGTCCCAGTCACCATCACTGTCTCCCTCTTCATTAGTTGCACAGATTTGGTTGCGGTCGAGCATCCCAGCGCTTGTAAAAGTAATGGCTTTACCACCTGGAGACCAATCAGACCCACTAGGTTGATAACCCAAACCAAACTTGTCATCTTTCTTTTCCAATTCCAGCAATTTGCCCCAGCCTTGGGCACTTCCTGACTGAACCACCTCCTTCGCCTTCTTGTAGGAATGAATGCAGGTACCTTCTTTCTCACTGCTTCTCTCTACAGGAGTCAAAATGCTGACATTAACTGCTTCGAAGGCCTGACATAGAGTCTCATGGATTTCTCCATCCATCTCTACATATTTGAAAGTTGATAAGTGGCTTACGAAGATGTCTTCCTCTCTGCACACTGTGATTACTTGGCCATCAACCACATACTTGAGCTTTTGATGCAGAGTGGATGTTACAGCTCCGACAGCGTGAATCCATGGGCGTCCCAACAAGCGGCTGTACGCGGGCTGAATGTCCATGACGTAGAAGGTGCTTTTGAATACTTGAGAAACTATTTTCACGGGTAACTCAACTTCTCCAAACACTGACCTTCTGGACCCATCAAAAGCTTTGACAATTAAATCACTGGGTCTTAAGACGATACCATCAATATTGAGCTTCATTAATGCTTTCTTCGGAAGTACATTAAGAGAAGAGCCTGTGTCAACAAGGACATGCGACAACACAACACCCTTGCATTCCATAGTAATATGCAATGCTTTGTTATGGTTAAGGCCCTCTGACGTAAGGTCCCTATCTGTAAAACCCAGCCCGTGGCTTGCATTCACACTGCCCACTACAGCTTCCAGTTGATCAACTGTTATTTCTTGAGGAACATAGGCCATCTGCAACACTTTCAGCAAGGCTTCTCTATGTGCCGGAGAACACATCAGCAAAGACAGAATGGATATTTTGGAAGGTGTTTGGTTCAACTGTTCGACCACCTTATAATCGCTCTTTTTAATTATGCGCATAAATTCCTCCACCTCTTTCTCAAAGGTATCTTGTCCAACAGCAGGAGTTGTTGTTTCTTCAGTCACTGTTTGCTTTCCTTTAGCCTTTTCCAAAGCCCCAGCCTCAGGATCTCCTCTCAGAACTGGGGGAGAAAATAGACGACCACTTCTCGTAAAACCTCCAACCCCTCCGACGTTCACTACAGTCGGGTCAATAGTTACTGACTTACTCTCGACTTTCTGTCCTTCCACGTACACATCTGAGCCGTAATGCCATGGAATGGCTTTATCATCTGTATAAGGAACAGGCCCAGGCATAGTGATAGTCACAGGACTAACTTCAGGAGCATAGATGGTCACAGGTTCTCTTCTAGCAGGCATCTCAGCTGGGTCATAGAAAATGGTTATAGTGGACACATCATCAACTTCATTACCAACTTTGTCAAACTGCAAAGATCCTTCATTAATCAGATTCTGCAACCCCATCTTCAGGTCTTCACACCCGTTCTCTGAATTCACACACTTTTCACAGTCAAAACTGCAACCCGGAAACACCTATCCTTTTAGCAGCCTCTCTTTCACTACCAACAGCAGAGTTTTCACTTCTTCTATACTCAGAATCAGACTTAACCTCTCACCACTATCAACAGCATTTATTCTAGCCCCTTCGTGGTTCGGAATAGGGTTTGAAGTAACATTCGGTGGTGGTACAAAGTTAATCGCCTTGGAGTCAATCAGATCTTGAACTTTGTGCTGTAGCGCCCTGCACTTCTCAGTTGAGTGTCCGGGTGCCCCTGAATGGAAAGCGCATCTAGCATTGACATTGTACCCCACTGGAAGCTCTCCAGGTGGTGGTGGTGCCAAAGTCCTAAATTGTATCAAATTCAGGTCCAACAATCTCGGTAGCAATGCAGTGTAAGTCATGGGAATTGCCTCAAGCACCCTATTAGCCGGGCGAGCCTGCCTTGGCTGATAAGGTCTTTGTTGATAGTTGTTACGTTGTGGCTTCTATTTTTGTTGTTGTTGTTGTTGAGGTTGTACCTGCTGCACAGGATTGGAAGGAATTGTGACAGTTGCCACTTGCTCATATGATCTTCTATATCCTCGGCCCCGTCCTCGGCCAAACACAGCATTGGTCTCACCTTCCCTCCTTCTTGGGGGTCCGCTGAAAGCTTTTCTTACTCCACTAGAGCTGCTCGCACTTGTATCCTGAATCTTTCCCATCTTTAACAAAGTCTCGACCCTCTCTCCACCAATTACTATATCATTGAACTTGGTAGCCGAACAAGACGCCAATCTTTCAATAAACACACCTTGCAATGTCCCCATGAACATATTAGCCATCTCATTCTCCAGCAGCAAGCTGACGCCACCTCTGAGCATATTCTTTAAACCCCTCCTTAGCAGTTTGAGACATGTTTTGCAATTGAGTGCGATTTGGAGCCATGTCCAAATTGTATTGGTATTGTCTCACGAAAGCCTCTGCCAGGTCCTTCCAGCTCTTAATGTTGGCTCTACTTAGCTTCATATACCATTCCAAAGAGGCCCCAACCAGGCTGTCCTAGAAATAGTACATCCATAGCTTTTCATCATCAGTGTGGGCAGCAATCCTTCCTACGAAGGACTGAAGTTGAGTCTTTGGGCACGTTGTGCCGTTATACTTCTCGAAAGTTGGGACCTTGAACTTGTAAGGGATTCTAACCCCTGGAACCAAGCCCAAGTCAGTAATGTCAAATCCCAGAGAATTCTGGGATTGAATAGCCTTGATCTGTTATGCCATTTCCTCAAACTTCATGTTCATTTCAGCCCCCTGGACTTCAGTTTCATCCAACAGAGTGAACTGTTCGTCTTGACCGTCCATCTGTACATTGTTCAGTCCATCATTGATTATAGTAACCCCTGGCTGTGTTACAGGGATTTCAACTTGACGGGCGCCCGCACCGTTACGATTACCTCCATCAGCAGTACCGTTGTTCCTGGCTTGACTATTTTCAACCAACTCACGCAGACGTTCCTGATTCTGACCCATTCCTGCCATAAGGGTCATAAAATTGTCCATCCTCAGTCTCAAGTCAGCTAAGTCAGCTTACATTTGATCCATGACTCTTTCTCTGTTGACTCTTGTGGGATATCTGTGTATGACTGGCTGCTCTCGAACTTTCCTGGGAGCTATAGTGCCTAGAACAGAAAAGACATTAGGAACTGGTGGCCATACCTGCAAAACAAGAAAACAGGTGATATGTATGCAATGTAGTTGCTTATGTTTTCAATCCCAGGTCATTCATGTCCCGGTTCTGGTATTTAGCAAATAAAACCAGATGGATATTGATCCTCGACTTTCAGAAACCATATTCAAACCATAACAGCAAGCACAGAGAAAACAAAATGGTGAACTGAAAAAACTGCATAACATAAATCAGCCTATCAGGCACAAATAACAAAATTCCCCGTAGGGTACAAGTTTCTAAGAAGAAAAACAAACAACCAGGATTCCTACAACATGTCTATAGGTAATCCAAATACAAGGGAAACAAACTAAGAAGCAAGACCACTTCCTGAGAACCCTGAACCTCCCTCACTAAGTCCCAATTCAGACCTAACCTTCTTGACTCCAGCCATTAACTTGAGGTCTTCAATCTCTTTAAGTGCTGCTTCTAAGGCTTGCTGACTATCTGCTAACTGCTGAGTCTTCTCCCTTCGAATCTGGTGGGCTTGTTCCACTTCTTCCTTCTTGAAAGTCATTTGCACTTCGAAAAACTCTTCTTTTTCTTTATATCTCTTCAACTCCTGCTCTCTTTGTCCCTGCAACCAGACAATAGACTGACGAGCTTCCTTGAGAGTCTTCAAATTCTTCTTTCGTTCTGCTTCTCTTTTGGATTCCATCAGACCTAGTCTTTGAAAGTGAGCTTCCTTTCCAGCAAAATCTTTCTCCTTAGCCTCCAAGGTGGTCTGCATCTTCAGCAATTTCTCTTCAGCTTCATTCTTGGCTCGGTTGGCAAGATGATACAAATTAACCATCTCAGTGTTCTCCACCCTGACTTCATGCAGCTGGGCTTCCAACTTCTTGAACTCTTCTAAAGACACAGTATCAACAGGCTCAGCAGCTGGAGGAACTGGAGGTGAGAATGGCAGCAATACCCTTCTGGCTCTGTCTTTCAACCAAGCCTCATACTCCGGGAAGACTTGATTGTTGCACTTTCCAAAACTAGCTATCCCTTCTCCCTTGATGCACTTCCAAGCTCCAGCAACTTTCCTCACTAAAGGCATATTATCCTTTACCGGGAAGTAGAAAATAGGGGTCAGCTTCAATTCTTCTGGTACCTCTCTCAAGGCGTATCCCAACTGTCTTCTTAACAAGATCGGATTGTAATTGATCCCTCCAGTTACTCCCAATAAAGGTACACTAAGATAACTCCCACAGCTAGTGATGAAACGTGCACCCTGAAGCCTCTGAGTAATCCACCTGACATCCTTAGCAAGCAACTTTTCCAGCTTCTGAGCCCATACCAAGGTATGATCACTAAACACTTCAGTACTAGGCAGATGCCTCATGAACCATATATGAAACAAAGGAGCGCAGCAATGAACTAAACCTCCCCTTTTCTTCTCAGTCTTGTAGTGCACCGAGTAATACAAATCTCCGAGCAGCGTAGGCACGAGATTCTTCAGTAAGAAGAGATGTATGGCATTCATGTCTATGAACTTCTCCATATCTGCAAACAAAATAATACCATAGATAGAAAGAGCCAAGATAGCACAGACAGAATCCCATTCTTCCTCAATAGCCAACTCTTCCACCTTCTTTACTAAAGCCTCTAAAGAAAACCCAAGTACACCTCCCTTAATGATGGTCATAGAATTCACAGCAGAAGTGCTCAAATAAAGAGCCTTGGCAATAGCCTCAGGTGCAGGTCTACTCATCTCAGTATTGAACGGAATCTGGTCTTGAACAGGAACTCCCAAGATCAAAGCATACTCCTCCAGCAAAGGACCTAACTGAAAATCAGGAAAAGTGAAACAACGGAGCTGAGGATCATAATACCGAAGCAGGGTATGAATGGCACTTTTCTCAGAAGGATCTAACTCTACCACCACATCCAGAATACTCCCATAGGCCTTCCTGAACCTCTCTACATGATTGGGTGTGATCAGCTTCACCATCTTCTTTAACACGCCAACCTTAGTGTCGAAAAACTTGAAATGAATATTCTGCTTGCGAGGATCTTCCATCTCTGAACAGGATATCGGAACCGGAAGCAAAGATATGAACATGTGAATGAAAACAAAACATGATTAATGATGAAATGATGCAATGCAAATGCAAATGCAAAGACATATGATCAATCTGGGACTCTCTGCTATCTGGATGCCAAGGCCAAGTGATCAGAAACCCAAATCCTCTGAATAACAACCCACAAACACTCAGATAATCTCAGATAAGCCCAATCAAGAACCAGATAAACTCAAGAACTCCGGAACCAAAGTAACTGTATCAGAACATGAAACTGCACTGGTAACAAGGGTATGATGAGGTCAAGGGTTCCTGCAAACCTGTAAACCCCTCCCAATCTCACAGGTGTGCTCTGGGTCAAACATCACGGACTTTCAAAGCCGAATAGCAATAATACTTTTACCATTTCCGAGAAATGGCTCATGACCAAATCAGGGAATCGGTTTGGCATTATGTACTACTCATGGAGGCCTCAGCTGAGTCCGGGAAAAACAAGCATCCCTTATAAGTCCCCAGCTTCAAGCGCTGAAATCGAGAAACAATAGTACATTCAGCCCGTAGGATACAGTACTAATGTCATACGACTAGATGCTTTGACTGGGTTCCTATAAGAGAACCAGACCATCCTATGCGAGTTCCCAATGGACCCTCGGGTGCGAATGGGTTTGCCAGAAAATGTGGTCTGCCACTGCCACCACTGGAGAGGGTTGTTTCCACAAAGATTCTCAATGATCGGTCCCCAGATGCACATAACTATCAAGGTCCTATCCCGAAGTGGAGGAAATCCCCACACAAGATATTTCCAAGACGATCGCAATCTGGGCGTGAAACACATCGCCACTCATCATGCCACATGTGAGTACAATATGTCCACTCTAATCCTATAGTGCACTCAAGCCGGGTACTTGGCTTATCTCTCAGGAACAGTATCACCCGAGCCCACCAAACAGAAAACCAGTCCAGACAGTCCAGTATGATATATATGATGCGGAAAATAAATACTGAAAACTGTAAATAAAGTTGTAAACAAAACTGTAAATAAACAACAGTAAAATACAACACACAACAACAAACAGTCAACACCCAAAGAAACAGAAACAAGCAAGCGCTAGGAGAGACTCACAGGGGAACCAGAGATTCTGGGTTCGTCCCCAGCAGAGTCGCCAGCTGTCGCTCCCCGGATTTCCATCCTGGTACAAACACGAAAGTGGCGCGGAAAAGAATAGAGTCGCCAGCCAGGCATTTTTATCCCAAAGGAACGGGAATGGTAATGTTGCACAAACTAGAAGAAAAGAAAAGGAAGGACACGGGTCCTGCGAACCAAAGAGACTGAGTTCGGGAGTCGGTTACGACCTGGGAAGGTATTAGCACCCAGATCGTCCGTCGTACCCGACGGGATCCACGCTTACAAAGAAACTGTTTCAAAGGGTGAGGGGATGAAAGCTGCTGCAAAGAAACTGAAACTGAAACTGGAAAAAGAAAACTGAGAAAGGAAACAAAGAGAAAATGTAGGGAAAATAAAGAGTGTGCTCGAACGGGCCCTACCCCGCTGCCTACGTACCTCATCTGGACAATGAGGATCAGAGACACCGTAGTTCCCCTAACTAGGGGTAGAAAAGAAATTGCTTGTGAATTAAGGCTCGAACTACCTATGCCAATGCTCAGGTGTTGCAGACTCGGACGACGAGTGTGTAACCGTCTCGCAAAATGAGAAGTAGGAGCAAGTTCGCGTACAGAGAAAATGAGGTGAGAAAAGAATTCCCGAAGGAAAGACGCTTATTGTTTGTTTTTGATTTTTTTAGAAGCTTTTTATGAGCGAACTTTGCATAGGTAAGTGTACCTAAGTCTTACTCACTAGGATGTGTACGTCTCACATCATCCCGAAATGGAATGCGCAAGAGGCACACCTATCTATGGAGGAAATCCCCAAATCTAGTCCCACAAGTGAAGGCTCAGACACACTGACCTATTAACATTTATTAAGTGTTTTTGTGATTTTTGGTTAAGAAGTATTTTTTAGCATTTCTTTGTGAAGTAATCTCATGCTAAGACTTATCCACCACGAGGGATGACTTACACCTCGCCCCGAAACGGAACGCGTGCAAGCATCTCATAGCAAAGTCTCATGTCACATGAAAATACTCAACATTTATTAGAATGGATTAAAATTAAGTTTGAAGATGAGAAGAGAGAGAGAGCACCAAAAGGATCTCAAAAGGTGAAAAATCTAAGGGAGACTAGAATCCTAAAAGTTGTCATGCATGGATGAACCTAGGTTAGTGAGGTTTGAATTCTATCCTAATGAAGAAAGAAAGAAAGAGAGAAGAAGAAGAAGGAAGAAGAAGAGGAAGAAAGGCCTAAGCCTAACAATCCCAAAGTTAGAATAAATAAGAATAAGAAAAGAAGAGATGAGATTTGGAAATGTGGGAAACACATCCACACCTCTCACTTACCATAGCCCCTGAAATGGTTAGCAAAATCCAGCACATGCACATTAATAAAATCATGGCAATGATATGCTCAAAGTTCACACCAATCAAGATCACATAATTAGGTCACACATGGCACAAACAAGCATTTACGTGTCGAAAACACGAAAGCATGCATCAATCAGCAAGAAAATCACTCAAACAAACATGTTCAATGATCATATAATGATCCATGGTATTTAGAACAAGTATGGAGGTCAAACAAGCTTGAAATAAGATAAAAAAGGCTCACTGCTTTAGTGTTAACCGGTTAACTGAAGCATTAACCGGTTAACCATGTCAAAACTTGCATAAACACAACACAATTCAGGTGTGTTAACCGGTTAACCAAACCGTTAACCGGTTAACGCTGTTAAAACAGCAACAATTCTGCAGAAAATCAGCTTGCAACCAGCTTAATCAAATAATCTTGTACCAGACCAGCAAGCATTTGAACATGAAAATAATGCATCAATTCACATTAAATGGCATCATCAAGCTTGTGAACATTAATCAATAGATCCGGTTACTAATTAATCAATCGAGCGACACAAGCAAATATGCAAACACGAGGTGGATCTAAAACTCAAGCATGCAAATAAAATAAAAACAGAGCTAGATCTGAATTTAACCAACCTACAAAGCTGAGGTATGCTTTGGTAGTTGTTGATTGAGCTGAAAACGATAGATCTCGCGTAAAACTTTGAAGATCCGATGTTAAGCTTCACACTCCGTGCAAAATAAATGCAAGAACAAGCTCTTGATGCAGAATTTTGGATCCAAAAGCACTTCTAGATCCCAAACCAGATCTGAATCACCACTAAAACCAGCAAAATGATGTAATGAAGTTATGGATGGAAGTCTAGTTCCAAGATCTACACACCTCAAGGAAAGGTTATGTGATCTTCAAAGAGGAAATTTGAGTGATTTGGAAAATTGGGAGAGAAAAGTGAGAGAATTGTGAGTGAGAGGATTGAAAATTCAGAAAAATGAGATTGAAAAATGAGGGGGAGGTCCCTTTGGTTTGGAGAGAAATGATTAAATATGGTTTAGGTTTGGGGCCCAAAAATTAGGCTTGGGATCCAAAATTATGGTTTGGGTAGTGTGATTAGGATGTAGCAATGGGATTAGGCTTGGACAAGGGCTCTAGATCCTTCTCTTTAATTTCCAATTAATTCAAAAATGAATAAAATCAGAAAAATGAAAAAAAGAGCAAAAATCACACATGCTGAATTGCTGCTGGAAATTCAAAATTCGTGGCCGTTAACCGGTTAACCAATCCGTTAACCGGTTAACGTCAGTAAATTTTGAATTTCCCTCCTTTTGGTGGGAACCTTCAATAATAAGTCGATGTCAACCGTTTTGATCTGATTTTGATCCTCCATCCTTTATAATGCTTTGACCCTGATGTCAACCTTGTAACCTGCCTTGTGAGCCTTGAATTTCCCTGATGATTGATCACATGCCTGATGCTGAAATATGCAAGTGCCATGCTTCATTTTTTATGCCATATGCTAAGGACATGATATGTTCATGATGAATATGATGTGATATGATGCTTAAAAAGAAGAGGGAAAATTTGGGGTGTTACACTACTTAGGCAATAATGTAGGCTTCCAAGCTTCAGAATCGGAGCATAATCATCCTTCACCAAGGATACCCAACCCAGATAATGTAATAACACTAAGTTAGAACATCTTCCACACACCAAGACAAAATTCTTGATATTCTCCACCAACTAGACTTACTATAGCATAGTAATCCAAAGAACTTAAGAACTCCAATCAAGACTATGCCACCATCTTGAATAAGAACTCCAGAAAGAGAGAAATAAACTCTCATCCACCTTCAAGAAGAAAAAAATTCTCCTTAAGTCTTCAATTCATCACCCTTCTGCCCAAGAGTAACTTGTTCCAAGATAATCCTCAAGACTAACCAGTTAACACATGCTGATTATCTTGATTCTTCGAATCCACTTCTGAGATCAACCAGTTGCCACAGTTTGATCACCTCCTTCATGAATCCTCATATGAAAAAGTCAAATGCCACAATTTGACCTCTTCACGTTTGTCAGAACTCTCACAAAGATATCCTGATCTACATAATGAACTTGATCTTCAAGTTACATATCCACTTGCTCAATAGAAAATACACTTAGACTCCCTAATTCATGGACATGTAATATCTTATCCTTCTTGCAGCTCTCGCAAACTACCATGAGAACAATCTTTTTGAAGTATCCTATTTTCATTCTTATAGATCACTCTATCTTAAGTTGATGTGCCACTCCACCAACTGAGATTCTGATGTTGAACTAGATGTCAAAACATTATGATTCGACATCTAGTTACTGAATTCAGCTCCTTCTTCTGCCACTTGAAAGAACTTCCTTCATTTAACATAACAGGAATTCCATACTCTCATAGACTTGATTCACCAACCAATTTTGAGTAGACAATCTCCATTCTGTTGATTTTGCATTTATTCAAAATAATCTCACACATTGATGAATATCTGCCAGTGCTTCTCCAAAGACTTCAAACCAGCCATTATTTGAATCTTCAGAAGGACTAGTTAGAAATTAACCCCATAGTTGTACCAAGGATGCCACCTTTCCTTGAGTAGAGTCGTCTTCACGAAGTTGCTGATATTGCCACCTATTTTAACTCCATAATGATCATTCTGGAATGAATAAAGTACCTGGTGTCGCTCCCGATAAGTGGGGAATGGCCCCAGATAAAGGTACAGACGCGAACGGTCGGCGAAGGGAACAATGAGAACACACAGCCGTGAACTCACTGGAGATGAATAGAGTCGCCAGCTAGGCATTTTTTATCCCGGAGGAAAGGCAATGCTGCATAGACCTAGAAAAAGAATGGATAAGACGGTTGCGAACCAGAGAGACTGAGAAAGGGGGTTGGTTACAACCTGGGAAGGTATTAGCACCCAGATTGTCCGCCGTACTCGACGGGATCCACGCTTGAAAGATTTGTGTTTTAAAGGGGTAGTGTCAGTGCAATTTGTGTATACAATAGCTGGAAAAGGATGTACAGGTGTCAGTGTCAAGTGTATAAGTGATATGAAGTATGCAAGTGTCAGTGTGAGAAAGAAGTGAAATGCTCAAGACTATGAGGCTTAAAGAATAAAGCTGGAAAGAGGGGGAATATACAGAGACTTTTGTTCGATAACTGTTAAGTTATGCCTACGTATCCTCTCGTGCAATGAGGAAGTCAGAACATCGTAGTTCGACCCAAAGAGACTGAAAGATGAATTGACTTGTGAACTGCTTACTTGTCTATGCTCAAGTGTATGACCTGTCTGGCTCAGGTGCAAACTGTCTTGCATTAGACGGAAGAAGCAAGTTCTCGCTTGTGAGTGAACGAGATGAGAAAAGAATCCCGAAGGAGACGATTATTGTTTGTTTTTGAGTTTTTAGTCTTTTATTGCTTTTGGAGATTTGTCATAAGATTAATGAGCTTAAGTCTAAACCAATGGATTTAGTAAACTCATCACATCTTCCCTCTGATTAGGGGTAATGAGAATACCTTAAGTGTGAAGTCAGCTTCTCACACTTAATCACCTTTGGTATAGGATTAAGATCATTAACCTACTTGTGATTAATTAGATGTTTTTGTTGTTTTTTTTTTAGTGTTTGAGTAATGAGGTTAAGCCATAATCAGGGATTAAACAGACTCATTACACCATCCTAAGAGAAGGATAATAGATGAGAATGTTTAAGCTGAGGAAAACTCCTCAACTTAATCCATGATTAGGGATTAAACTCATGACAAAACAAGCCTTTATTAAGTGGATTTTAGTTAATGATATGATGATGAAGTGGATTTTATGATTTGTAAGACAACTTGAGGGGGACTTGTCCATTAACACTAGGGTTAGTCCTTCTTAACCAATTAAGGAAGAATTAGAACCCTAATGCAAGGCCCAAGTTACAAGTGTGATGTCTTGATGATTATTAAGTGAATTGATTAAGAGATTTAAACACATTAAGGGTTTAACACTTAGGATTAAAGTTATACACTTCATGCTAAGAGAAGGATGCAGGCATAAGCTTAATCACAAAGCCTTAAAACCTTTAGGGTTTAGTCCCTGATTATGAGGTGAGAAGAGAAGACTCAAGAGAGACACAAAGGTAAAACTAAGAGGGGAGACTAATCAAAACCCTAATCATTGTCATGCTTGGTTTTTCCTAAGGTTTGTGAGGTTTGCAAGAACAATCTTCAATGGAACCACCAGGAAGCAGATGAAAGGATCAAGAGAAGCAAAGTAACTTGCTTCATTTAAGAAGTCAAGTCACTTGAAGAAAGAAAGTGAGAAGAAGAAGAATGAGCAAGTTCAAACTCAAACACATATAGAAAATGCAGCAATGGATGCAAGAGAGATGAAAAGAAAGGTTATGAGAAGTGAAGGCAAATTCACTTCTCAAGTTTACTTACCACCTGAAAGGTTAGGAAAGAAATGCAATGCAATGCAGAATGGGGTGAGATGACATGATGAGAAACAAAACCATAAGCACATACATGATGCTAATGATGTTATGAGATGATACAAACATGAGGCAGCACATGGAAATGACCATACAAGCTTATGAATGCAAATGAAGCAAGCTAGGAACCATGAAAACACATGAAAGATTATGAAGTGCACATGACATACAACATGGCAAATACATGATGCAATGATCAAACATGTTTTCTATATGTCCTATGATGTCAAATGAATCACATGGAAGCATGGAATGTCATGGCAAGTCATATTATGCAAGAGAATGCAAGATGGATGCATATGGAAGCCCAAATTAGGGTTTATGAATCAAACATCAAACACAAACCAAAACCAGAAGCAAACCCTAAGATAAAAAATGGAAAATGCCACACAAAGGACCCCTAATCCCATACTAAACCAATGACCAAAGGAGAAGTCTCAACTCTTAACCAATCTCAAGTTATGATTTTTACAAGTTTTTAGGGTTTTTAGGGTTCCTAAACAAGAAAAATGCCAAATAAAATGAAAATGAAAGATCAAATCATGACCATTTAATCCTACAAACTACATGCTAAACACAATGCAATGCAAAAAGAATCAATGTCCAACTCCTCATGGATAGGCAGAAATGATTTTTTGAACTTTGGATTAAAATAATGCACAAAAATGATTTTAATTCAATGAAAAATTCTCAAAATGCATCAAGATCAAAAAGAAATTTGGTTTGAAGGTTGGACAATGTTTCTAAATGTCTTAGAACATTTCATGAATTTTTTGGTGATTTTTAAATACCTAAAAGTATTTTTAATAAATTAATTTCCATTAATCAATTAAAAATAATCCTTTAAATATTTAAAAATACTTTTTTAATGCTAAAAATGAAAATAAAAATATTTTTGTGTCTTAAAAATTAATAAAACTCTTGAGAAAAAGTTTCATAATTTTTAGACAATTTTTACTATTTTTAATAAATTATGCAAATAAAATGAAAAGAAACGAATTAAAATAAAGAAAAAGGAAAAGTCAACAGAAAGAGTGGCTGAGATTGATTCTGGGTTTGAATGGGTGGACTGCGCGCGTGAATGGAGGGTCTAGATTCACTCTGGACAAATTAATTTAATTATAATTAATTAAAACTAATTAAATGGATTAGGGCATAATGATCAGATCTGAGCCATTCACACGCGCGGGAGGTCAATGGAGTCAACTGATCCTACGGTCCAAATTCAAATGGCATTTAATTACAGGATTAGGGCATAATGACTTTCAGGTGGCCGGAGAAGACCTCCGGTCGTCTTCTCCGGTGGGAAGCCCACCTGAAAATCTCCAAACTCTCTCAAAACCTAACTAAAACGAAATCTAAAAACATGGAAATGATTCCCACTCACTCACGAACCAAAACCCCCAATCAAAACAAATTTATTCTTCCCCAAACTCATGAATCGAGCAAAACAAATTTTTAGGTCACAGAGTTTCAGAGATCAATTAAATTCTCATTTCATCACCATTTCCAAAACTTAAAGCATCAGGATAATCAGTGAAGCATGGAGAACAAGTTTAGAACATAAAAAATGATTTCTGGAAAAATATTTCTTGAGCTACCTGAGATTCGAAGCTTTCACTCCAGCAACTTTCTGACCTCCCCTCCTTGTGAAATCCACTCCTTATGACCTCTTGATGATGCTTGAATGCTTTGGAGAAGTTTATGCTGGCTAGATGAAGAGTTTGAACAGCTTCTGCTCAAGCTCAGTTGAAAATGGCAATGGTGATTCAGGCAATTTCAGGCCAATGTGGGTGGTTCTTTGTGATCAGGGTGATGTTTTAAGAAGGCTTGTGGAGTGAGTTTGGATGTTTATGGCTTGTGGAGTGAGTTTCGAAAGAAACTGCAAGTTGGAGTGAAAATGGAGAAGTGGAGTTCTTGCTTGATTCAGGCTTGGTTCTTTGGTGGTTTTGGCTTAATGAGGCATGATGAGTTGAGGTATGAAAATGGTTTGAGTGTTGGAGGCTTGTGGAGGAAGATTCGAAGAGAAATGCAAATGGGGTGTGTTTTTGTGTATGGTGTGTTGTGATCTGTTTCAGCCTTGCTTCTTGATATGTTTTGCTTGCCAAAGGATAGTATAAACAATTCCAAGTGGCCAGAAGATGTGACATGGCCTGCTGTGATTGGGATGTTTGCTTTTGCCAAAAGTCAACTTTTTTGTAAGAGAGGTATGGCTTGGTTCTAGGCTTGGTACAAGGGCTAGGGCTGGCGCAGCATGGTGAGGTGAGATGCTATGGCTGGTTCAGCATCCAAGAAATCAAGTGGGTGAGATGTGATGATAGTTTTTGCAAGTTGATCATCTTTGGAAACTTCATGAAAATGCCTTGTTACATAAACCATGAACATGAGAAACTTTGGTCCAATTCTGATTTTTAGAACTCATGTGATGTTTGTACATTGGTTTGAAGTGAACTAGAAGTTACAAATGGCCTTGGTTCATGATTTTGCAAATTTCTCATTTGGTGCACATCTTGAAAATAAGTGATTTTTGGCAACTTTGTCACACCATAACTTTTGATCCAAGAAGAATTAGATCATGTTCTTGTACTTTTTGGAAAGGGAAAAATGTGATCTACAACTTTCATGACCAAGGTTTTTCCATTTGAAGCTTTCTTGGATCAAAAATCAAGGCTTGAAAAATGACCTAAAATGACATATTCTTGAAAAAGTCAACTATACCCAAAAAAGTCAACTTTGCAAAAAACTTCAAATTCTTGATTTTTGTGAACTTCAACCTTCTTCTATGATCAAATAAAGATCAAAAACACTCAAAATGATGAAGATCACCCCTTGGTTGGGTCATTGGGGGCCTCAGATGCCCTGATTTTGCACTGACTTGTCTGAAAAGTCAACTCTTGATCAGATGACTTCCCCATGGAATTTCTTCATGAAAATTGATATGAATACTCCCTATACCATATAGAGACCAATGGAAACAAGAATGACCAAAAAATTTGGAGTTATGGCCTCTGAAACCAAAACCCTAATTTTAGGTCAACTGTGCAGTCAAACCTGGCTCTGCATCCATACCAATCCCAGTTCTTGTGATTCTTTTGCATTCTTGACTTTGAGAGGATGTAATATGATATAAGAACACACATGGGCCCCTTTGAAGTGATTGATGGCCTTTGGAGTGGCTCAGGAGGCTCTTGGATTGCTCAGATCACAAACCCTAGGTGCAGATGACTTAGAACCAATGCAGTGAACCAAAAATGTAATATGAGATGGTATGATTGTGTTTATGCATATGAGATGATCACAAGCCATGGTGTGAATGGGTGAGGGCAAATTTGGGGTGTTTACAGCTGCCCCTATTCAAACATGAGTTAGCTGCGCAGGATGTAAGCAACGGCTTAACAGGCAAACAAGATAACTTGTGGTTGAATACCAAAGACAGTCCAAAATTTGCACTCACAGAATGAAGAAGAAAAGGGATATAGATTGTAAAAGAAAATAAAGTATATTGTAAAGTGTGGGCGACGGAGGACGACCGTCGAGCAGAGGACGACTGCTGGGTAAAGAGCAATGACGGGGACGGCCGACATGCTGGGAAAAGGGTGTGAAGATAAAGCAATGACGGGGACGGCCGAAACGCTGGGGATAAAAAGGTAAAGCCAAGACGGGGACGGCCGACTAGCTGGGGAAAGTAAGAAATTATGATGGGGACGGCCATCAAGATAAAGCTGTAAAATTCTCTGGGGGTCAATGAAACATGACGGGGACGACCATCAAGTTCATAAAGTAAGGTAACCAACGATGGGGACGGCCATCGGGCTAAAAGAAAAGGAAAAGGGACCACGACGGGGACGGCCATCGGGTTAAAGAATAAATGAAATAAACAGATGATGGGGACGGCCATCAAAGGTGAAGGACGATCACCTAGCAGGGGACGACTGCTCTGTTGGGGAATAAAAGAATTATGATGGGGACGACCATCAAAGGTGGAGGACGACCACCTGGCAGGGTACGGCTGCCGACAATATCACGACATAGGACGAATGCCGGATAAAAGGTCAACGATGGGGACGGCCATCGGACGAGCATGATGAAGGACGATCATCAAGAGGTGGAGGACGACCACCTAGCAGGGGACGGCTGCTCTCAAAGTTTATCATGACATAGGACGAATGCCAGATAACCAAAATCAACAATGGGGACGGCCATTGGGTAAAATGATGAAGGACGATCATCAAAAGGTGGAGGACGACCACCTAGCAGGGGACGGCTGCTAAATCAACGATGGGGACGGCCATCGGATGAGCATGATGGAGGACGACCATCAAGAGGTGGAGGACGACCACCTAGCAGGGTACGGCTGCTCTCAAGATTTATCATGACACAGGACGAGTGTCAGATAAGAAGAAAAGAAATGCTCACTTGGCGATCTACTGGGGATATAGTAAACACGGACGAGCGTTTACAACCAAGAAAGAAAGTATAAGTGTTTAGATGTTTATGTATAGATCAAAGATGCGGACGAGCATCCTTAAGACTACGATACGGACGAGTATCGGGTAGAAACAAATACTGACACGTGTTCAGAGAGGATGATACGGACGAGTATCAACTGGTTAACAGAGAACACGGATGAGTGTTGAATCTGAGGGGACCCTTCTGGGGAATAGTAGACACAGGCGAGTGTCTATATTCAAGAAGACAGAAGTGTTTGACATGGTGTATGGATTAAAGAAGCGGACGAGCATCCTTAAGACTATGATACGGACAAGTATCATGTAGAAACAAACTCTAGACGCATGCTCTGAGATGATGATACGGACGAGTACCAACGGGTTAACAAAGAACAAGGACCAAAGTCGAATCCGTGGGGATATACAAGTATATACAAGATACGGACGAGTATCTGTATAGGTATGGGTAGTATGAGTATATATAGATGAGTGTTTATCTACTGGGGAGAGTGACGCGGACGAGTGCCAAGGAATTGTATATAGGTGCATGTGAGTGCAAAGAGGATGTCTTTGGCTTTCTGCTGGGGTATGACATGGACGGGTGTCAAAATGAGTATATACTGGTGTTCTGATTTGTGAGGCAGCTGCTTTTGCTGGGACTCTGGGGGAAAATATTCTGCATTCTGATGAATGGTTACTAGTCACAAGTGTTGATTCAAAAACATGGCTTATGATTATGCTATGTGTTGGATTTTTGCCGTAATGCTCCGTGTTAAAACGGAATGCTACGCTTTGTGGGTGCATATGATGCGAATGCTATGATTGTGCAAAAATACCAAACCGGGATTTCGGATCCCGTTGCTGCGAAGATCTTTGATCGATCCGTTTGTAGTAAACATCCCAGCTGGGGATGAGATCATTGGTAGATCTGAGGAGATGTACCTGCTTGGGGATTCGGGTCACTAAGAGACCTATTCCAATAAATGAGGGACCCAACTGGGGTTTGTAGAAGCTTTCTTCACTCTGTTGTGATTCTTCACGCGTTGCTCTTCTGGGTAGAGGCTGGAACTCTGTGGGGATGTGGTTCCCTGACTTTTGTGCTCGGCTGAGGGCGAGATGGCAGCTCGGCTGGGGAGAAAGAGAGGAATCACTGAAAGACCTCCCTAGGGATTCTATTGAAGAGGATCCCTGACTCAGTCGGGGATACGGGTGCCTTCTGTGATGCCTGACAACTCTGATGGGGATAAGCAACAAATGGCAAACTCAACTGGGGAAGTCATGAGAGGCAACTCAGCTGGGGATAAGCAACAAGTGGCAACTCAGCTGGGGAGAAAGCACCTCGGGTGCTAAAATTGAGTGTTGGTTTTCCAGCTTGCCGGGATAAGGTTTTCGTGCCCCGAGTCGCGTTCTGGATACCTGCAATCCTGAAAAAGATAGAGAAACGCACAAGATAATCCCGAGGCATCCCTTACTGGATTCCGTCATAGGAGTTAGGCACTTCTGAGAGTAAGTATATTTCCTGCAAGCACGTGTTTATTTGAAGATAAGCATCTGTATTCTTATGCAATCAGTTTTTCTTTTAAGACATCAGACATTTTTTTTGCAAATAAAATGCACAAAACGAGACATGACTGAAAATCTGATTTTATTAATTCATGTGCCTTGAATTGGCGAGATACAGTCAAAGAGACAAATCCCCTGAAATGAGGAGATTGTTACAAATTGAGAAACAAAATGCTGGCAGTGTTGATGACGCTTTAGGGAGCTTCCTCTTCACTATGACCCGTACGACTTTTGACGTTCTTCTCATCTTGCTTTCTGAAGAATGTCGATTCTGATTGAAGCTTGATCCTTTTGAAGCTTACCAAGTTGTAAGTGATACAGACGAACTCAGAATGCAGTCGTTCGCTTATTCCCTTATTTTGCATGGATCGCCCTTTCGGGTTTTCAATCCATCGGGATACCCATTTTTGCCTGAGCTGTCCAATGCGGCTTTTCAACTCAGCGGGTGTACATTCTTTTATTTATTTTCCCTTATTTTTGCCCGAGTCTTTTATTCTGTTTTTGACTCGTCGGGATGCCCTGTTCTTGCCTGGACTTACATTCTGTTTTTGTGTCCAGCGGGTCATTTTATGCGAAGTATTTTTTAACTGCATCTGAATTCACAGGGGACGGGAAATCTTCACCATCCATGGTGCTGAGCATCAATGCTCCACCAGAGAAAACTTTCTTTACCACGAATGGTCCTTCATAATTTGGGGTCCATTTGCCCCTGTGGTCTGTATGAGGAGGAAGGATTCTCTTCAGCACAAGATCTCCTACTTGGTACCCTCGGTGCCTGACTTTCTGATCGAAGGCTTTCTTCATTCTTTTCTGATACAGCTGCCCATGACAAATTGCATCCAATCTTTTCTCTTCAATCAGACTCAGTTGTTCGTATCGGGACCTAACCCATTCTGCTTCGCTTAGTTTAACATCCATTAGTACCCGTAGAGAGGGTAGTTCAACTTCAACCGGCAGGACTGCTTCCATGCCATACACAAGCTGATACGGTGTTGCCCCAGTGGATGTTCTGATTGACGTGCGGTACCCATGCAAGGCAAATGGTAGCATTTCATGCCAGTCTTTGTAGGTGACTACCATCTTCTGCACAATCTTCTTGATATTCTTATTAGCTGCCTCAACAACGCCATTCATCTTTGGCCTGTAAGGAGAAGAATTGTGGTGTTGGATCTTGAAGTCCCGGCACAGCTCTGCCATCATTTTGTTGTTTAGATTGGAACCATTATCAGTAATGATTTGCTCGGGAACTCCATATCGACAGATGATATCTCTCTTCAGAAATCTGGCCACCACTTGTCTTGTGACATTTGCATATGAGGCTGCTTCAACCCACTTGGTGAAATAGTCAATGGCGACCAGGATGAATCTGTGGCCATTTGAAGCAGTTGGCTCAATCTTGCCAATCATGTCAATGCCCCACATGGCAAAGGGCCATGGTGAAGACATTATGTTCAAAGGATTGGGAGGCACATGCACCTTATCTGCATAAATCTGGCATTTGTGGCACTTCCTGGCATAGGCACAACAGTCAGCATCCATCGTGATCCAGTAATAACCCGATCTTAGCAATTTTTTAGCCATGGTATGCCCTCCAGCATGGGTACCAAAAGATCCTTCGTGCACTTCATGCATCAACAAGTCTGCTTCTGTCTTATCAACACATCTGAGGAGTACCATATCAAAGTTCCTTTTGTATAGGGAACCATCAGTGTTCAGGAAGAAACTACCAGCAAGCCTTCTCAAAGTCTTCTTATCATTGGAAGATGCCCCAGGTGGGTATGTTTGATCCTCCAAGAAGCACTTAATGTCATGGAACCAAGGCTTATCACCTCTAACAACATCTGTTGCGAACACATATGCTGGTCTGTCGAGTCTGGATACTGAGATCTGAGGTACAAAGTTGGCAACCTGAACTTTGATCATGGATGAAATGGTAGCAAGAGCATCTGCAAACTGATTCTCGTCCCGAGGGATATACTCAAGCTTGACTGTTGTGAAGAAAGTCAATAACCTCCTTGTATAATCCCTGTAAGGTATCAGATGATCCTGGTGTGTATACCATTTGCCGTTGGTTTGATTAACTACCAGAGCTGAATCTCCGAATACAGTCAATGTTTTGATCCTGAGGTCAATGGCTTCCTCAAGACCCATAATGCAAGCTTCGTATTCAGCTTCGTTGTTAGTGCAGTTGAAGGTGAGCTTTGCCGAGAAAGGCATATGAACTCCCTTAGGTGTAATGAGTACTGCACCAACACCACGACCATTCATATTAATAGCCCCATCAAACATCATAGTCCATTCTTCTTCCGGGTCAGGCCCTTCAGTGTGAATAGGCTCTTCATGATCTTTTGCTTTTATGAACATGATGTCTTCATCAGGGAAGTCAAATCTCATAGGCTAGTAATCATCAATAGGTTGCTCAGCAAGATATTCAGACAATACATTGCCTTTGATGGCTTTTTGAGAAGTGTATTGGATGTCATACTCTGTAAGGATCATTTTCCATCTTGCAACCCGTCCGGTAAGAGCTGGCTTCTCGAAAATGTACTTAACTGGGTCCATTTTTGAGATCAACAAGGTAGTGTGGGTCAACATGTACTGTCTCAGTCGGCGAGCAACCCACGCTAAAGCACAGCAAGTTTTCTCGAGCAGTGAATAACGCTGTTCACAGTCGGTAAACTTTTTGCTTAGGTAGTATATTGCATACTCTTTTCGACCAGACTCGTCATGCTGGCCCAGCACACACCCCATTGACTCTTCTAATACTGTCAAGTACATTATCAGAGGTCTTCCTTCAACTGGAGGCATAAGGATCGGAGGTTCTTGTAAGTATTCTTTGATCTTGTCAAAAGCCTTCTGGCAGTCTTCATTCCACCTGACCGTCTGTTCTTTTCTCAACAATTTGAACAAGGGTTCGCAGGTTGCTGTAAGGTGAGATATGAACCGTGAAATGTAGTTCAATCGACCTAAGAACCCTCGAACTTCTTTCTCTGTCTTTGGTGCAGGCATCTCTTGGATGGCTTTGACTTTATCAGGGTCAACTTCAATCCCTTTCTCGCTTACAATAAACCCCAGCAGCTTACCGGATCGCACCCCGAATGTGCATTTGTTGGGGTTCAGCTTTAATTGGTACTTCCTCAAGCGCTTGAATAACTTCAGTAGATTCACCAGGTGATCTTCCTCTGTAAGGGACTTGGCAATCATGTCATCCACATAACATTCTATTTCTTTATGGATCATATCGTTGAATAATGTTACCATAGCCCGTTGATATGTTGCACCAGCATTCTTCAGTCCGAATGGCATCACTTTGTAACAGAACGTGCCCCAGGGTGTGATGAAAGTTGTCTTCTCCATGTATTCAGGTGACATCTTAATCTGATTATATCCTGAAAATCCATCCATGAAGGAGAATACCGAGAACTGAGCCGTGTTATCGACCAATACATCAATGTGAGGTAATGGGAAATCATCTTTCGGGCTGGCTCTGTTCAGATCCCGGTAGTCAACACACATCCTTACTTTGCCGTCTTTCTTGGGCACAGGTACTATGTTAGCAACCCACGGTGGATAGCTAGTCACAGCAAGGAACCCGGCGTCCCATTGCTTTTGTACCTCTTCCTTGATTTTCATTGCCATGTCTGGGTGAGTACGGCGCAATTTCTGTTTAACTGGCGGGCATTCTTCTCTCAAAGGCAGCTTGTGCACGACAATATCGGTATCCAACCCTGGCATATCTTGGTAAGACCAAGCAAACACGTCCGCATACTCTTGAAGCAGGTCAATCAGTTGTCTCTTCACTGAGTCTTGCAGGCAGGCCCCGATTTTAACCTCTTTCACGTCTTCATCTGTACCAAGATTAATCACTTCAACCTCCTCCTGGTGAGGAGTAATAACCTTTTCCTCCTGTCTCAACAATCTGGCTAGCTCTTCAGGAAGCTCATACTCTTCTTCAACCCCTTCATCAGCTTGATTGATTGGATTGTCAAAGTCATACGAAGTCGTAGCCGTGCTATTGTCGGTGCTGTCTGGAAGGCACTCTCTGCAAGGGTTCAGTTTGTTCATTTTAGTGATTTGATTTTAATCTTGTTTTAGAAAAAGTGAAATAAAGTTGTCATTTTGAAAACACTGCCATTTATTTTTTGTACAAAAAGAAAAATGGAAAAACAGTGAGCGGAAAAGAAAAAGACTCATTTGCAAAAAGATGTCTGATATTTCATTGATTAATCTTGTTTGCACAAAAAGTACAGATGGCCCGATTACAAAATGAGTCTTGTCATCTTGGGCAAGATGCAAGACTTTGATGCATGCTATAAAAAAATACAGGAAATAATAATTACTCTGCTCCCCGGGATCTTTGGACGAATCCAGCTTTCCAGGTTGCGTTCCTCTTCCAGCTCGTCTTCCAGACAGTTGATAGCATCAGGAGTGAGCATCCCCCCACTCACAAAGTTGGGCTCTTTCGCAGCCGCTGCTTGATCTTGTTGAGTTGGTTTGTAACCCAACCCAAATCTGTCTTCTTTCTTCTCCACCGATAGCAGTTTGCCCCAACCTTGGGCGTTTCCTCCCTCAACAACCTTCCGGGCTTGTTGGTATGATGACATTGAAGTACCAGGCACAGCAGATGTTTCATTGACATTCAAAGCTTCAAAACCCTGGCTCATCGTTTCATGGATCTCCCCATCCATCTCAATATACTTATAGGTAGCCAGGTGGCTGACAAAAATATCCTCTTCTCCACAGATTGTAACGATTTGACCCTCCCACTCGTATTTTAACTTCTGGTGAAGGGTAGAGGTCACGGCGCCAGCTGCGTGAATCCATGGCCTACCCAATAGACAGTTGTAGGCAGGCTGTATATCCATCACGTAGAAGGTCGTTTTGAAGGTTTGCGGGCCAATCGTTATGGGCAACTCAATCTCTCCCAGAACCGATCTCTTTGAACCATCAAAGGCTCTCACCACCAGGTTGCTGGGTCTCAATGCCAATCCATCATATTCTAGCTTCACCAAGGCCTTCTTAGGTAAGACATTGAGGGATGACCCCGTGTCTACCAGCACATGGGAAAGGACAGCACCTTTACATTCCATGGTTATGTGCAAGGCTTTGTTATGGTTGCGGCCTTCCGTTGTCAAATCAGTATTGGTGAACCCTAGTCCGTGACTAGCATTGACATTTCCAACTACAGCTTCCAGCTGATTGACAGTGATCTCCTCAGGCACGTAAGCTGCGTGCAAGACTTTGAGTAGTGCATTCCGATGGGCTTCGGAGCACATAAGCAATGAAAGGATAGAGATCTTGGAAGGCGTCTGATGAAGCTGATCCACTATTTTATAATCACTCTTCTTGATGATTCGCATGAACTCATCAACCTCTTGGTCAAAGGGTGTTTTCAAAGCTTCTTTAACAGTCTGCTCATCCTGCACCAAGCTTTTTCCTTTTGCTTTAGCAGCAGCTTCTGCTTCGGCAGTGGGTCTCTGAATTTGTGGAGCGAAAAGACGTCCGCTTCGAGTGAAGCCTCCGCCTCCTCCCACATTGTCTATTTGAGGTGCAGGGGTTGATGATTCAAAAGTGATTCTTTGTCCTTCGCAGTACAGGTCAGAGCCGTAATGCCACGGGATGGCATTACTGCTTTCATAAGGTACTGGTCCGGGCACCGTGACAGTGACTGGACTGATTGCCGCTGCGGAAGGAATTGTGATAGTCTGCGGATCATAATAAATTGTGACTGGTGCTCTGATGGGAGCAGCACCTTCTGAGTTGTAGGCGGAGTTGTTTTCAGGATCATAAAATATTGTGACAGTTGAGACATCTTCATGATTTGTTGCTGGTGTTGTAGGAGACATTGGTGGAAGGATGGATGTTGTTGTTGTAGGAGTTTCAAAATGAAGTGGTGCTGGAGTTGTAGAAGGAAAATTTGTTGATGGCTGATCAGTTGAGATGATAGATGAAGTACTTGTTGATGAAACCGAAGAACTGTCAGGTACAATGGTTGTTGCAGTTGTAGGAGATACCGGAATTGTTGCTGTTGAGATTGCTGGATTTGTTGGAAATGATGTGGTGATTTGAAGTTGGCCACTCTGAATGAGACCGTCTATGCCATTCCTTAAATTATCGCACCCATTTACCGAGATATTGCAGTAAGCACAACCCAACTCACACCCCGGGAACATTTGACATTCGAGGAGTTGAGCCTTGATTTCTACCAACGGTGTCCTGATCTGACCCACACTGGTTATTAAATAAGACGGCTTGTCTTCTTCAATAGCGTTAATTCTGGGGCCACCGTGGTTTGGCATTGGATTCTTATTGACATTGGGTGGTGGTGCGAAATTCAGAGCTTTTGAGTCTACCAGGTCTTGTACCTTCATGTGCAGGGCTCTGCACTTTTCTGTACTGTGGCCAGGTGCATTTGAATGGAAGGCACATCTGGCATTGGAATCATAATTCCTGGGTAGACTGTTGGGATCTGGAGGTGCCAACGTCCTTAGCTCAACTAGGTTGAGTTTCAGGAGTTGTGGCAGCAATGTAGCATATGGCATAGGGATCGGATCGATTACCCTGTTGGCTTGAGAAGGCCTCTGTTGGAATGGCCTTTGATGGTTGTTGTTGTTGGTGTTGCTGCTGTTGTAATTTCTCGGAGGATACTGATTCGTTTGATGGTACTGAGGTTGTTGATAGTTTTGCTGCGGAGGTTGATAAACTGGTTGAGGATGAGCTGGAGCAGGAATGGTGACTGCTGCCACAGATCTATGGACACATTGGGGCCTGCCCCTATTGGTGTGGATGGCATTGGTCTCGCCAGTTCTTCTTGGGCCTGCAAAAGGTTTTCTTGCACTACTGGACGAGCTTGCACCATTGTCAGATATCTTTCCCATTTTTAACAAACTCTCAATTCTCTCCCCAGCTATGACAACATCTGCAAAGCTAGTGGAAGAGAAAGCAGCCAGCCTGTCAATATAAGTTCCCTGAAGGGTGTTCATAAACATATCTGCCAATTCCCTTTCAGACATAGGTGGCTGAACAGCAGCAGCCAGCTGCCTCCATCTCTGGGCATATTCTCGGAAACTTTCCCTTGACGACTGTGACATTCCCATTAGGAGAGTCCTGTTGGGTGCCATGTCTAAGTTGTACTGATACTGTCTAATGAAGGCCTCTGCCAGGTCCTTCCAGCATCTAATAGTTGCCCTTATCAAGTGAGAGTACCATTCTCTTGAAGCTCCTGTCAAGCTGTCTTCGAAATAGAACATCCAGAGCTTCTCATCCATAGTATAGGCCTTCAGCCTCCCCAGAAATGATTGTAAATGAGTCCGGGGGCATGAAGTCCCGTTGTATTTTTCAAAACAAGGAGGCTTAAACTTATGGGGGATCCTGACCCCGTCTACCAAGCCCATGTCCATGACATCGAAACCCAGAGAATTTTGAGATTCTAAGGACCTCAGTTTTTCAGCTATTTCTTCCAACCTTCTATCATAAGCTTCTTCCCCAGCACCCATTACTGTGAACTGATCCTCTTGGGGGTCTTCTTGAAGTACCCTGGCTGCAGTGGCAGTCCCTTGAACATTTGCAGGAATATTGACCTCACGATGGAGATGCGGTCCAAATACAGGAGGATTGACATGAGGTTGGACCCTCTCGTTGTTGCTGGTGCCGGCAGTCCCTATATGTGGATCTTCTTGATTCTGCCTTTCCACCATGGCCCTCAGTCTCTCCTGGCTTTGAGCCATGTTGTTCATCACTTCCATAATCTGAGTCATTTGATTCCTCATTTCTAGCCTTTCGTTCGCCATCTAGTTTCTGACCTCAGTAAGGTCCTGCTGCATCTGATCCATTTGAATGCCCGGAAGATTGTTACGGGTCGGATAACGGTGCGGACGGTTGAGGGGAAATACCCGGCGCCGAGCAATAGTTCCTGAACATCACAACAGAGTCAGTGGCAATAAAACAAAAAACCTACAAAACAAACAAAAGGGTTAGCATGCAATGCAGTATGCCTATTTGTTTTCAAGGTATCCGGTTTGGCATTCAGTTTTGACCCTTCCAGACCCTTGAAGATGCTGTTGATGTTGCTTTTGGAGTGAAACTCGGATGGAACAAACTAATACATATATTACAAAAGACAAAAGGGTACATAGTTTGTTTTACACATACAAGCCCTCGGAGGGGTCAAAATACATTACAGGAAAAATGAAAAATACACGGAATGAAAGCAACAACAAACAAATGGTCAAACACCAAGACCAAACTCATCCTCACGAACTTCCTTGAGAAGTGCTTCGATCACAGGATCAGCCGGACGCTCCGTGAGATTCCTGATGAGGAGATTCCGGGTCGTAACAGCTGCTGTTAGCTTCTTGTGCTGACTTTGGTCCTTTCACCTCTTCACCCCAGCTTTGATCTTCAGCTCTGATATCTCCTTCTGGGCTGCTGCCAGGACTTCTTGCTGCACTTTTGCACTAGCTTCCAGTTGCTCCATCTTGTCTTGAACTCTCTTGTCTTCTAGAGTACGAGCCTCGGTGATCCTGACCCACCGGGCTTGACTCTCCTTCAGATACAAGTCTGTCCTTGCTCTCTGGAACTGGGCTTCTTTGCAAGCATTCTTCAGAATTTGTTCTCCAGCTTTAGACTTTTTGATATAATCCCCAGACTTCTCAATCTTAGCCAGATGCTCCACTCTCAACTTCTCTAACCTCTCAATCTCCATCCTACCATCACTCCTCTCCCGGAGGGTCTTCTGCAAAGCCTGGGTTAACTTCTCATTTCTCTCCTTCAAGCTCTCAAACTCCTCCAAACTGATAGTAGCAGGGGGTGGTGCTGAAGATGATTCAGGCATATCTTCTATGGTAAAGGGCATTCCAGAGAATTGAGCCCTGGCACGGGACCATTCATAATATTGTGCTGATGCCACACTGCTGCACTTCCCCAAAATGGTTACTCCCTTGGTTTGAACATTATCCCAAGCCCAGGCAGCCTGCCTAACAATAGCCAGATTAATCTTGTTCTCACAATAAAGAGTCTCCACCAAGTCCTGTGCCTTAGGAGTGTGGACCAGTGCATAGCCCAGTTGTCTTCTAAACAGCAGAGGATTGTAATTAATACTCCCCTTAACTCCTGTTAGGGGCACATTGGGAAAATGCCCACAGCTGGTGATGATATCCCTGCCCTTGGTGCTCTGAGTGCACCATCTGATATCAGCTGAAGTTAGAGCAGTGAGTCTCTTAGCCCAGTTGCTTTGCTAATGAGGATTCAAAAATGCATCTGTCCTGGGTAAATGCTTGAGAAGCCAAGTGTGGAACAACGGAGCACAACACCTCACTAACCTTCCCCTCTGCTTTTCATTCCTATGATGCACTGAATAGTAGAGATCCCCCAATAAAGTTGGTACTGGGTTCTTCAGGATGAAAAGATGGATTGCATTCTTGCTGATGAATCGAGGCTCATCTGCAAACAATACAATTCCATATATACTCAAGGCCAATAGAGCACAGACAGCTTTCCACTCTCCCAAAGAAGCTTTCAAGGTAGCTTGAGAGATCAAGAAATCCAGATGAAAGCCAGGGATTCCAGCTTTGGAAGTCATATGTTGCTCAATTAGGACAGGTTCCAGATGCAAAGCCTTTGCTACTTCTCCATTACCAGGAAAGACCATCTCAGGGTTGAAAGGGATTCCACCCCTGATAGGCAGACCGACCAATGATGAGTATTCTTCCAATAGAGGGCCCAACTGAAAGTCTTGAAAAGTGAAACATCTTAGTGGGGGATCATAAAACTGAATGCAGGTGTGAATCAAGCTTCTCTGTGAAGGGTCCAGATCCATAACCATATCGAGTATATCTCCATAATGTTCCCTGAACAATGGTATGTGATCTGGAGTGATCAGGGTCTGAATCCTCCTGATGTCAGATAGCTCTGGATGGAAGAAGTGGTAGGTGATGTTGCTCTTTTTAGGAGCCATGATGCTGAAGATGAGTAGAGACAGGTGCTGATGATGATACTGAAGAACTGGCCACTGATTGGCTGGTGCAGGTGACAGCTGAAGCAGATGCTGATGAAGATGGGTCATTGCTGAAGATGGGGTCAAAACCAGAACCAAATGAAGATGGATACCCTGAAACACAAATAAGCAAATGTCAATATGATGCAATGTTTATGTATGCAAATGAAATGCAAGGGTCTGTGACTGAGCTGGATCTGATCAAGAGCTCTGATATAAGTCCAAGACATATTCAAGAATACCAGATGGAGGTCTATAAATCCAGTAACCAAGGTGGGGGACTCAAATAAAGAGCCACATGTCCAGGGTTTAGAATCACAAGAACTGTTCCAACATGGAGTATTCTTAATCAAGTCAAAATAACAGGGTATTCTGAGGTCAAGGTACCTGCAATCCTGTAAACAGCCCAACCCCCTCACAGGTGGTGTTCTAAAACAAGGATCCTCAGACTTGGATCAGTTATGAGAAGTGTAAACACTTCTAACCCGGAGGTACAGTGTTTACAATAACCATAAAAGTTCCTCCTCTAGTTCACCTCAGTTTCTGAAGGTCAATACTAAAAGGTCATCCAGACTTAGCAGGCTTCCCAGATAGCCCTAGCATTGCAGAAAATCTACAACACAGAGTTCTCAAGAAGAAACCCATATCTGAACCGTGTTTCATATTCCCGCACCAGACTGAAATGGAATGGGAAAGAATATGATTCACTCTAGCCTAGGTGTCACTCAGGTCCCAGGTATAGGACCTTTAACTCTCAATGAATCACCCACCCACCAAAGCAAACAACAGATCCAGCCAGCAGCACAGTATGACAATATGATAATATATGCATAAAGCTATAAAGAAAGCAATAAACAAAACTGTACAAAAATAAATACAAATACACAAACACAAATAAGCACATAACACCCCAGTAGACACAAATCAAACAAGCGCTAGGAGGAACCCACAAAAAGAACCAGAAGCCCTGGTTACAGTATAAGGGTCCCCAGCAGAGTCGCCAAGTTGTCGCTCCCGATAAGTGGGGAATGGCCCCAGATAAAGGTACAGACGCGAACGGTCGGCAAAGGGAACAATGAGAACACACAGCCGTGAACTCACTGGAGATGAATAGAGTCGCCAGCTAGGCATTTTTTATCCCGGAGGAAAGGCAATGCTGCATAGACCTAGAAAAAGAATGGATAAGACGGTTGCGAACCAGAGAGACTGAGAAAGGGGGTTGGTTACAACCTGGGAAGGTATTAGCACCCAGATTGTCCGCCGTACTCGACGGGATCCACGCTTTAAAGATTTGTGTTTTAAAGGGGTAGTGTCAGTGCAATTTGTGTATACAATAGCTGGAAAAGGATGTACAGGTGTCAGTGTCAAGTGTATAAGTGATATGAAGTATGCAAGTGTCAGTGTGAGAAAGAAGTGAAATGCTCAAGACCATGAGGCTTAAAGAATAAAGCTGGAAAGAGGGGGAATATACAGAGACTTTTGTTCGATAACTGTTAAGTTATGCCTACGTATCCTCTCGTGCAATGAGGAAGTCAGAACACCGTAGTTCGACCCAAAGAGACTGAAAGATGAATTGACTTGTGAACTGCTTACTTGTCTATGCTCAAGTGTATGACCTGTCTGGCTCAGGTGCAAACTGTCTTGCATTAGACGGAAGAAGCAAGTTCTTGCTTGTGAGTGAACGAGATAAGAAAAGAATCCCGAAGGAGACGATTATTGTTTGTTTTTGAGTTTTCAGTCTTTTATTGCTTTTGGAGATTTGTCATAAGATTAATGAGCTTAAGTCTAAACCAATGGATTTAGTAAACTCATCACATCTTCCCTCTGATTAGGGGTAATGAGAATACCTTAAGTGTGAAGTCAGCTTCTCACACTTAATCACCTTTGGTATAGGATTAAGATCATTAACCTACTTGTGATTAATTAGATGTTTTTGTTGTTTTTGTTTAGTGTTTGAGTAATGAGGTTAAGCCATAATCAGGGATTAAACAGACTCATTACACCATCCTAAGAGAAGGATAATAGATGAGAATGTTTAAGCTGAGGAAAACTCCTCAACTTAATCCATGATTAGGGATTAAACTCATGACAAAACAAGCCTTTATTAATTGGATTTTAGTTAATGATATGATGATGAAGTGGATTTTATGATTTGTAAGACAACTTGAGGGGGACTTGTCCATTAACACTAGGGTTAGTCCTTCTTAACCAATTAAGGAAGAATTAGAACCCTAATGCAAGGCCCAAGTTACAAGTGTGATGTCTTGATGATTATTAAGTGAATTGATTAAGAGATTTAAACACATTAAGGGTTTAACACTTAGGATTAAATTTATACACTTCATCCTAAGAGAAGGATGCAGGCATAAGCTTAATCACAAAGCCTTAAAGCCTTTAGGGTTTAGTCCCTGATTATGAGGTGAGAAGAGAAGACTCAAGAGAGACACAAAGGTAAAACTAAGAGGGGAGACTAATCAAAACCCTAATCATTGCCATGCTTGGTTGTTCCTAAGGTTTGTGAGGTTTGCAAGAACAATCTTCAATGGAACCACCAGGAAGCAGATGAAAGGATCAAGAGAAGCAAAGTAACTTGCTTCATTTAAGAAGTCAAGTCACTTGAAGAAAGAAAGTGAGAAGAAGAAGAATGAGCAAGTTCAAACTCAAACACATATAGAAAATGCAGCAATGGATGCAAGAGAGATGAAAAGAAAGGTTATGAGAAGTGAAGGCAAATTCACTTCTCAAGTTTACTTACCACCTGAAAGGTTAGGAAAGAAATGCAATGCAATGCAGAATGGGGTGAGATGACATGATGAGAAACAAAACCAGAAGCACATACATGATGCTAATGATGTTATGAGATGATACAAACATGAGGCAGCACATGGAAATGACCATACAAGCTTATGAATGCAAATGAAGCAAGCTAGGAACCATGAAAACACATGAAAGATTATGAAGTGCACATGACATACAACATGGCAAATACATGATGCAATGATCAAACATGTTTTCTATATGTCCTATGATGTCAAATGAATCACATGGAAGCATGGAATGTCATGGCAAGTCATATTATGCAAGAGAATGCAAGATGGATGCATATGGAAGCCCAAATTAGGGTTTATGAATCAAACATCAAACACAAACCAAAACCAGAAGCAAACCCTAAGATAAAAAATGGAAAATTCCATACAAAGGACCCCTAATCCCATACTAAACCAATTCCCAAAGGAGAAGTCTCAACTCTTAACCAATCTCAAGTTATGATTTTTACAAGTTTTTAGGGTTTTAAGGGTTCCTAAACAAGAAAAATGCCAAATAAAATGAAAATGAAAGATCAAATCATGACCATTTAATCCTACAAACTACATGCTAAACACAATGCAATGCAAAAAGAATCAATGTCCAACTCCTCATGGATAGGCAGAAATGATTTTTTGAACTTTGGATTAAAATAATGCACAAAAATGATTTTAATTCAATGAAAAATTCTCAAAATGCATCAAGATCAAAAAGAAATTTGGTTTGAAGGTTGGACAATGTTTCTAAATGTCTTAGAACATTTCATGAATTTTTTGGTGATTTTTAAATACCTAAAAGTATTTTTAATAAATTAATTTCCATTAATCAATTAAAAATAATCCTTTAAATATTTAAAAATACTTTTTTAATGCTAAAAATGAAAATAAAAATATTTTTGTGTCTTAAAAATTAATAAAACTCTTGAGAAAAAGTTTCATAATTTTTAGACAATTTTTACTATTTTTAATAAATTATGCAAATAAAATGAAAAGAAACGAATTAAAATAAAGAAAAAGGAAAAGTCAATAGAAAGAGTGGCTGAGATTGATTCTGGGTTTGAATGGGTGGACTGCGCGCGTGAATGGAGGGTCTAGATTCACTCTGGACAAATTAATTTAATTATAATTAATTAAAACTAATTAAATGGATTAGGGCATAATGATCAGATCTGAGCCATTCACACGCGCGGGAGGTCAATGGAGTCAACTGATCCTACGGTCCAAATTCAAATGGCATTTAATTACAGGATTAGGGCATAATGACTTTCAGGTGGCCGGAGAAGACCTCCGGTCGTCTTCTTCGGTGGGAAGCCCACCTGAAAATCTCCAAACTCTCTCAAAACCTAACTAAAACGAAATCTAAAAACATGGAAATGATTCCCACTCACTCACGAACCAAAACCCCCAATCAAAACAAATTTATTCTTCCCCAAACTCATGAATCGAGCAAAACAAATTTTTAGGTCACAGAGTTTCAGAGATCAATTAAATTCTCATTTCATCACCATTTCCAAAACTAAAAGCATCAGGATAATCAGTGAAGCATGGAGAACAAGTTTAGAACATAAAAAATGATTTCTGGAAAAATATTTCTTGAGCTACCTGAGATTCGAAGCTTTCACTCCAGCAACTTTCTGACCTCCCCTCCTTGTGAAATCCACTCCTTATGACCTCTTGATGATGCTTGAATGCTTTGGAGAAGTTTATGCTGGCTAGATGAAGAGTTTGAACAGCTTCTGCTCAAGCTCAGTTGAAAATGGCAATGGTGATTCAGGCAATTTCAGGCCAATGTGGGTGGTTCTTTGTGATCAGGGTGATGTTTTAAGAAGGCTTGTGGAGTGAGTTTGGATGTTTATGGCTTGTGGAGTGAGTTTCGAAAGAAACTGCAAGTTGGAGTGAAAATGGAGAAGTGGAGTTCTTGCTTGATTCAGACTTGGTTCTTTGGTGGTTTTGGCTTAATGAGGCATGATGAGTTGAGGTATGAAAATGGTTTGAGTGTTGGAGGCTTGTGGAGGCAGATTCGAAGAGAAATGCAAATGGGGTGTGTTTTTGTGTATGGTGTGTTGTGATCTGTTTCAGCCTTGCTTCTTGATATGTTTTGCTTGCCAAAGGATAGTATAAACAATTCCAAGTGGCCAGAAGATGTGACATGGCCTGCTGTGATTGGGATGTTTGCTTTTGCCAAAAGTCAACTTTTTTGTAAGAGAGGTATGGCTTGGTTCTAGGCTTGGTACAAGGGCTAGGGCTGGCGCAGCATGGTGAGGTGAGATGCTATGGCTGGTTCAGCATCCAAGAAATCAAGTGGGTGAGATGTGATGATAGTTTTTGCAAGTTGATCATCTTTGGAAACTTCATGAAAATGCCTTGTTACATAAACCATGAACATGAGAAACTTTGGTCCAATTCTGATTTTTAGAACTCATGTGATGTTTTTACATTGGTTTGAAGTGAACTAGAAGTTACAAATGGCCTTGGTTCATGATTTTGCAAATTTCTCATTTGGTGCACATCTTGAAAATAAGTGATTTTTGGCAACTTTGTCACACCATAACTTTTGATCCAAGAAGAATTAGATCATGTTCTTGTACTTTTTGGAAAGGGAAAAATGTGATCTACAACTTTCATGACCAAGGTTTTTCCATTTGAAGCTTTCTTGGATCAAAAATCAAGGCTTGAAAAATGACCTAAAATGACATATTCTTGAAAAAGTCAACTATACCCAAAAAAGTCAACTTTGCAAAAAACTTCAAATTCTTGATTTTTGTGAACTTCAACCTTCTTCTATGATCAAATAAAGATAAAAAACACTCAAAATGATGAAGATCACCCCTTGGTTGGGTCATTGGGGGCCTCAGATGCCCTGATTTTGCACTGACTTGTCTGAAAAGTCAACTCTTGATCAGATGACTTCCCCATGGAATTTCTTCATGAAAATTGATATGCATACTCCCTATACCATATAGAGACCAATGGAAACAAGAATGACCAAAAAATTTGGAGTTATGGCCTCTGAAACCAAAACCCTAATTTTAGGTCAACTGTGCAGTCAAACCTGGCTCTGCATCCATACCAATCCCAGTTCTTGTGATTCTTTTGCATTCTTGACTTTGAGAGGATGTAATATGATATAAGAACACACATGGGCCCCTTTGAAGTGATTGATGGCCTTTGGAGTGGCTCAGGAGGCTCTTGGATTGCTCAGATCACAAACCCTAGGTGCAGATGACTTAGAACCAATGCAGTGAACCAAAAATGTAATATGAGATGGTATGATTGTGTTTATGCATATGAGATGATAACAAGCCATGGTGTGAATGGGTGAGGGAAAATTTGGGGTGTTTACACCTGGATCAGAAATAAACCAATTCAAGTAGTCATCAAGATTATGATGCGTTTATAGTCTTCCATCTCCATCTTCAAATGCATCACCATCTAGACAGGTCTCAATACTTTCCAGGAAACGATATGAATCCAATAATCATAGGTCAAAATCTTAGGAGACTTCTGAGCGAATGTAGAACCCCTCCCATGATTCTCCAAACCTTTAATGAAAAGATGTTAGAACATCTGATACAACATCCTCAATCTTGAATCACAGGGATAATCAAATATGCACAAAGAAATTGATCTTTAATCCTTTTAGCTATAACCCTTGTCTGATTCCAGCATATTTTGAATATCACATAGATATTCCTCTTCATGTTATCTTCTTCTGTTGTTATGTAAGTTATTGAGATATCAAGGTTGCCCCTTGACTCGAGCTCTTAAGATTCTCTCCGAACGAACCCTAATTATCTCAACTGTGTGAAATCATCTTTAGGGTTAAGAAGTATGAGTTCTTCCTTGCACGTTGTTTATGGACAGTGAAAACAAATCACCTCCACTGTCTTCACTTCCATGCTTCCAAGAAAGCACCTCCTAGTCTGAAGAATAACTAGCAGACTCTAGAATACGGCTGAATTGCCTTGATTGGACTTGATCATTTTATCAAGTGTCTTCAACAACTTAGCCAACAAGAAATCATCAAACCCCTAGAGCATGAGTTTGATAATTCATCTTACCCCTTCTATCCAGTATAACTTCAACATACATGATGATGCCACTCAACCATGTACCAAGTCTCATAAGACTCAACCATCACAATAACATCCCTCTGCTCCCGACTTTGAAATGTTATATTACTCCATTATCCCATACTATTGGAATCCTTCAATCAGAATATATGCAGCGGAATCAGTAAATAACAGCTTCAACTTGCCCTAGACAAGATGTCAATACATATTTCAGGCCACCATCCAAGAGAACTACGACTCATCCTATTTGTTGTTCCAAAACCCTTCAGACAATAACTCATCCTTGTTTAATCACTAGAAAGTACTCCATGGATCTCATCCAGAAACAAACCAGGATGCCTACTCTGATACCAATTGAAATTCTGGTTATGCAGATACTCGAATGTCCCATCAGAATATTAAGACATTGATTAATGCATTTTAATAAGCAAGGGAAATACACATTTGTTGTTTTGAAGTGATGCAGCAAAGTCAACAATAGATGTTAAGACATCATGTTGGGACATCTCAGCCAAGAACACGATACAAAAACTGTAAATAGCAGAATGTAAAGTACACAGAATATGTTAACCCAGTTCAGTTTTAACAAACCTACACTTGGGGATACCAATCCAGGATGAAGACTTCATTATCTTGTAGTATTACCCTAAAGTTAAACTCTCTCGTTTACAACATTATCCTAATCATTACCTTCAATGAATATCTTTATCTAAGGCTAAACTATAGTCGTTCATAACCTTTGATATGAGACTCCTTCTCACATCCTTCATCACCACCTTTGATGACAATGTCTTCTGCTGATCTCCAGAACCTATCACGGTTTCTTGACCTACAAGTTATCTTGGACTTTCTTCAAAGCTTTGTAAAATAAGAATACACAACCATTACCAAAAGGATTTTGGTCATGCCCCTATTACCTATGTTTTCCACCCTGCGTCCCATACAACGGAGTGGAGACTTCTAACTCCTAAGAGAGCCAATGACTCTTAAACCCTGAACCCTTATTTTACAAAGTATTTAGGTTACAAAGTTACAAGTGATACAAAATTTACAAAGGTTCTTTTAACCCTAGGTCTAAGTCTCCTTATATAGTCTTCTATTGTTGAGCTTTCTACCTTTTCTCCTTGATCTAGACTTTAAATCCTCAATAAATCTCGGACAAATTTGTTACTAATTTAAATCCTACAATACGGTCCAGGTTGTCTCATCATTCTATTAGGACATCTTCTTCGACATCTTTATTCTGTACAGATTCTTTATCTTCAGTCTTCTTGTGTTTCACCAAAATTTCATCAAACCTCAGGTGCTTTAAAGCAATGTTGATCTTTCCAATTATTTCTGACTTCCATGATAGCACAAAATCATTTTCTATAAATATCCAAGAAAATATAGCCATTAAAGAGTCATTGGCCATTTGAAAAATGAGACGTTATATACTGATGAAGTAGTACAGTTACATTTCTTCTTTTCCATACTTTCCAGCTAGTTTAGTAGATGTGATACTAGCGCTCAGTGTATAGTCACTATTAATGGTAACATTTGTCTTCTGAACTTCAGAGGCTTCTGATGATAGTGTATGAAGCATGAGTAGAGACACGATGGTTTAGGTCTTCAGAAACTTAAGTCTTCAGTCTTTAGAACTTGCTCACTCAGAGTCTTGTCTTCAGGAATTCAGACTTTATTCTTTAAACCTTTATCCTCAGAATCTTAAAGTCTTTGGAGTCTTCAGAACTTCATTCAATCAGAACATTGTCTTAAGATCCTTCATCACTTGATATTTTGAACCTTAATCTTCAGAACCCTTAAGTATTTAGAGTCTTATGCACTTGGTATTCAGAGCCTTCAGCCTTCCGATCTTCAAGTTATTAGAATCTTTAGCACTTTAGTTCTTCAGATGATTATTCCTTTAGAAGCTTTGCTAGCTTCAGAACAAGAACCACTTCTCATAACATAACCACAAGAGCATTGCAATCACAATATACAACATCTTTGGATCTTTCTGATTGTGATCAGATACAGAAGCATATTAGCTTCTTCAGTATGCTTGCAGCTTGTGTTACACATAGTAACCTGCATAATATCTTTGGCACATATCCTGATGGTGTTTGTTTGATCTAATATCTCCAGTGAATAAGATCTGCACATAAACACACATTAGAACATAAAAGGTTCTTTCACAAATACTCTTTGTTATCATCAAAACCTAGAAATAACTTGTAGAACAAATCTTGATCTTACAATCTCCCTGTTTTTTATGATGAAAGAACTTTGTATTTAGATAGAACGTTTTATACAGGGTAATCACAAATCATAACATATTCAGAGTCGAGAACAACAGCTCCCCCTGAATGTGTTACTCCCAAAATTTTATTTAAGCATGTAGAGATTTTCATTTTATCCAAAGACTCATAAAATAGAATTTTGAGTTGCTAGAACATAGAATTAAAGAAGGAATACTTCCCTATTGTTTCAAAAAAACATAAGTCTTCATCTTCTGGACTTTGTTCAGCAAAACCTTTGTCTTTAGATCTTCAGAACATGTTTCCTTTGGACATCGTATCAGAGTCTCATAACTTCAGAGCCTTCTGAAGTATATGCTACTATTCAGCAGAACAAATGTAGGGTTGATACCAAGAAAAATTATTTTACAATAATTTAACCACTCTATTTATCAGAAACAGAATATCTCTTTCAAATTAGAAGCTCCCCTGAATATTAGACTTGGTGAGGATCGAAAATCCTGACTTGTGAACCTTCTAAGTAAACTCCCCCTAGTTGCAGTAGGTCAGATTAAGATATTTGGAGTCTTGATTCAGTTTCCAGAGTCTGCATTAATTGAAATCTTGGTTGTCCAGAGTCCGTACCAATATTATATTACCAACTAAGAATCTTGATTTTCCAGAGTCTGATTCAATAAAAAATCATCAGAGTTTGAATCAATTTGAAACTTGATTTTCCAAAATCTGAATAGAACATATGTCTTCATCTCAGAACCTTGTTTTTATCAAAATTAGATGGTTGATCAATTCTTGATTCTTGAGTTGATACCAATGATGATCAATGCTTGATTCTTGAGTCATATATCAATCAAAACTAGATTCTTTATACCAAATGAAAGCATCTTATGACTAGACACAGCTTGATTTTGAATCTGATACCTATTAAGGTCGTCTTCTAAATAGTCAAGGCTCGAATCTGAGTTTGATATTAACACCTTGTGATCAGTCAAATCTTGAATCTAATTCTGATACCAGTTGAACTTTTGAACAAACAGGGCTTGATTCTGAGCCTAATACATTTGCTAGGTTTATCAGAACTTCTTCATCCTTTTTTCTTCAAGATCAAAGTACAAGACTTCTAACACCAATTTAAAGGTCTGAGCCTTTTCTTCTGGAGTTATCTTAATATAATTTCTTCTTGTTTGATCTTCTATCAAGTTCTTCAGATAGTCTTCGACTTATATTTTCTTCAGTTCTTAGGAAAAACATCCTTTAATGTAGACTTCATCTTGACTGCTTCCAGCTTTTGATTTCTATGTTCTGAATATCATATTCTCATACAATTTGCAACTTCTGATTATAATGATACCAATTGAAGATAAAATCATGATGACTTTGACTTTCAGAGAGTACAATACTTTTGAACATTGTTGGGTTCATCTGAATCTGAACAAATCTTATAATTAAGAACTTTAACAAAGTTCTTATAGCTTAACTTGTTTTAGAATTCCTAGTGAACTTGTTTAGAGTTCCTCGGGTTAAACATCAAACAAATGTTAGATATAAATGCATTTTACTTCATTTGATTATGTTTAAGTTCTTCTGCATTCTTTTTAGGGTTTATCACATTTATGTCAAAATCACATTTATATCTTTCTCCCCCTTTTTGACATTATCGAAAAGTTTGAGCATTTGAGCATGATAAAAAATATTTCGTGCAGCAATCGTTTTAGAATAAGTAATACATAATCATTAAGTTATATAAGAACAAAAAGATATGCTACCGATTCTAAGAATTTCTTCAAAGCATAGATCATTTGAGATTAAGAGATGAAACATTCCTAATCCTAACAAAAAGTAAGATCCTATGGAATCCTAGAATGTGCTTAAGTATTGAGAGGAGGAGAAAAGGGAACTACTAGACTCAACAGTGTTTAGTGCAGTCTCTAGGTTATCTTTGTCTGTTTAGTTGCCAACTGCTTGTTCTTCACAATTTCCTCAGATATTCATCCATGAAATTCAGTCCATACATTCTTAAAGTAGTGGGATCCCTAATAGAGCTTGAAACATCCAATAAATTTTAGATTCTGTTAATTGTATTATCCTTGAATATTTCCATAATTTCATTAGCACTCTTTAATCTCTTTGCAGATGGTCCTTCGTCGTCAGCATGTTTTTGATTTGTTCCCTTATTTTTCCAATCTGAAATTTCTTGAAGCGGATCTGGAATGATTTCCAAGTCAACCCATGAATCAATGTCTTCATCTCTGAATTTTCTTAGATATTTTACTGCTTCTACTTGATCATGTGATTTGTAATTAGGGAATATTTCAACAAGAACTCTCATAGCCCTAATACCTAGACTAGGTGACGCAACATCATGTATAACATCTTCTTTCTTTAAATTCCTCCATCTAAGAACTCGTTCTGCACCTTTGTGAAGTTTTCTTGATTCTCCTTCATTTATAATAATGTCTTCAACAACTCTTGAATCCACTAGAATGTTGGAAATAAGTCTCCCGTATGGAATATGTTTAGGTTTAGTGCTAGAACCAACTCTGGAGTCCCTGATAGATTCTTTCAAAAGTTTGAACAGAATTGCTGGAAGATGAACTCTTATTCCTTTGAGTATGGATTATAAAACATAGTTCTGAACCTCATTTAGTTCATCTGAGGGAAGGTGCTGAAATCCATTTCCCTACAAAGTTATGAACCATACTTGTACAGAATTGTTGGAAGATGAACTCTTATTCCTTTGAGTATGGAGTATAAAACATACTTCTGAACCTCATTTAGTTCATCTGAGGGAAGGTGATGAAATCCATTTCCATTAGACTAGTTTTGATGATTCTTACCCTAGTGTCGTCATGTATTAGTAAATCTGAAAGAGTCTTTTCAGATATTACTATTCTTCTCCCAAACATAGAGGATACTATAACATTTGTGTCGGTTGTAGCATGAACCTAGAAGTCCTTGACCAGACAAGCATAGGTTGGTCCTTCTAACCTCTTAAAATAATTACTCCATCATTAAGCTTTCATGGAGGGAGTCATATCGCATCCATTTGCTTTTAGATTCTTGAAATTTACCATTGTTTCAGTTTTGACAAAGAGTTTCTCAACTAGTGTATTTGCTGAGATGGGACATGCACTTTGATAGAAGGAGGTCATTGTTGAAGATGGAGAGATATATCTTACTAAACAAAATCTCCTCAAGATTTAGAAAATAAGAATTTGAATAATGTAAAGATGTGGACGAATGTTGAGATTTTTTATAGATTAAAGTGAGTAAGGATTCAGGAAATTGAATGAGTGATGATTGATCTTTCCTATGAAAATTATGATTGCCTAGTGTAGACTTAAGAGACATAGGTAGCTGGGTAAGGTGTTATAAGTCTCATTAATGAGGGAATGGCAATAGATTGTGAATAGTTAAGTAGTAATTATCACATATTAAAAGCATAAGTAGTGATACCTTGTTTCAGTTGAAACCTTACATATTCTTTGCATGTATTGCAACATAATGCTTTTAAATATTTTATTTTAAATTATAGTGAATTTATGAAGCCAAAAATGCATAATGATAATATAGTTGTTAGATTAACCATTCTTAAAAATAAGCAATTCAGGAATAGAAATATTTCATTAAGGAGTAGAGGGACTACAAGATATAATCAGAAGAGACATGAAAATCAAGACATTGAAAACTTAGGATTCTGAGAGTTCGAACTTTCTAACTCAAGAAAGTCATAGGTTGATAGAATTCGGGGAGAATTTTCTCAGTCATTCAATTTCTACTATAGTGGGCAACCACTCCTTGAAGGTCAAGTATGTGAGAGAAAACTATGTGGTATGGAACCTGATAGACTATGTCTTCCCTAGATTGGATGATTTATTCCCTCAGATGATTATACATGGATTGGGGCAGGTTTATTTTAATCCTAGAAACTAAGAAAAAGATAAATAGCTTATCCTTGTTTGACAACCAACATGCTCCTCTTTCTCTTGGCCTCAATTTGGTTACCCTTAATTTGTACCAATCTTGGGCAATAGGAGTGAGGGTACATGGTTGAGTGGGATGATCTTCAGTTTTATAAATGACATGTAGGTTCTTGTCAAAATTGTATCTCTTTGTTTCTTTCCATAATTACACCATCTTCATTGCACCTAATGGCTTAGGCAAAGATAGAAGGATTGATCATGACTGGATGATCAACAAAAACAGATAGAATGGCACATCTATCATACTCATATTCAAGTACACGAGCATTTGCCCATAACTCGATTATAAGCTCGGGATAGACAGGTCCAACAAGCATGTTAAAGTAGTTCTCCCAGTTTTGAAATTCAATTCCAGAAAGAATATGTGTTTTATTAAGCTGAGGAAGAATAGGTAATTCTAGAGTGTATTCCTTCAAGAGTTCAAGATCAAAATTTTCTCCTCTGATGTTGTGGGAAGACATCTTGAACGGAGGTGACTTTGTTGAGGAAGGGAACTTGAAGGAAATTAAGGATGTTTGGAGTATAGAAGAAAGTTTTTTTTGGATATGAAATTGTTTAGGATTTGTTCTTTCTTTTTATAGAAGAGGTGGTATAAAGGAGTCTTAAGAACAATAAGTATTAGTTGAGCTGATACAACCATTCTTCAACAACTTCGAAATTGACTCAGAGAAAAGATACACTCGGCTTTAAGATGAGAGAGATATGATAGACTCTATAGGAAGAATGTTAGAATAGGTTACAAGAAGGAATACGTGTCAACTTATACTTGTAAGCTGCCCAGAGCAACGATATAAAAAAGACTTACTTATTTTCAAGAATGATTAAATCATACTGCGCATCTTAATGAAGGAATAGTTATGAATAAGGCGTGAGAATCTTAATCTATTTTAAGCAAATCTTACGAAATCCAATGTGTCAGTACATAACTATGCATGATCAAAAAACATGACAAGAGTCACAATTTTGTTTCACATGTTTTCAGAACTGCACTTAGCTAACAACTAATCATGCATCATCTAACCAGTAGAAGTAACGTTATCTAAGAATCTAATAGATCATGGGTAATAAAAAATCATACCTTGAGATTCTGAGATCTTCATGTTGATTTTCCACCTAAGTGAATTCCATTCTAACTTAAGTTTGTCTTTGATATAGCTTCTGATCATCGTATTTCTGCTTCTTCTTTCTTTAGAGTGATTTATCAGATGTTCTGATGAGTAGAATCTGATTCCTCATGTTCTTCCAAAGTTCTCTGAGTTTTGATGTTGAAGAGTATAAGCATATTTTGAATTATGATCTTAGTTTGAGAATTAGAATCAGTCTTTTTCTCAGATGATCTTCGTATTCTTCTTCCATTAAATTGGAGGCTTGCTTTTCATAGGATCAATAATTCCTTAGCTTAAACATGAACTTCTGAGAAGTTATGTGCTTGAGAGAATTGACTGACATCTCTTGTCATTTTTTGATTTTAGAATTTATGTATCATTATTCTCAAAGAGAGATACTAGATATCATTCTGACAAATTACAATTTGTTCAACTTAGATAGAATCTCAAGTTGTCATAACTCAATTTTCTATGTTTCTTTAATCAATGTTCGGAAGACATTCTTGATCGGATTCTTGATACATCAATGAGCTTCCTTTTCTAAATGCTCTTCAGTTTTCCGTAAGTCTTTTCAAAAGAAAACAACATTCAAATATGTATTGATCAGTTAGACTCCAGATGTTCTGATTTTAAAGGATCATTTCTTAGAGATAAAATTCCTATGTTTATGGTTTCCACTGTAGACTTCATTTTGAAGTTTGTATGGATCAAAATCATAAGTTAACAATCATTCTTATTTACTTAAAATAAGTCTTTAATGATATTCATATGAGAAATTCAAGGTTGGACTAATCCGTTTCTAGAAAACATCTCATACTCATAAAGGATTTAATCTTCAGCAAAAAAGATTTCTTGTTCTTCAGATGATTTGATCTTTGAGCAAATACAATGTTTTAATCAATCGTATTTTCTGAGATAAACATTCAACATATATTACTCCTTATTCGATGAATCTATTTTGTCAGCTGATTATTCACCTTTTCTTTCACTGCTTTACTGAAGAGGATTTTGTTGATGACAACTTCAACTTCAAGAAATTAGTGACTTGCTCATAGAATTCATTCAGTTACAATTTTAGTACTCAATCATCTTCTAATATGAGACGAAATTGTAAGAGAATTGAAATCTCACCTAGAGTATTTTTTCACACCGCATTTGGATCTTTTCCTGACAATGTTAGGTGTTTGATATCCATCAATAACAGAATCGGAGCTCTGATACCAATTGAAGGTGCGAAAAGTGAAAGAAAGAGGGTTTGAATTACTTTCAGCCTTTTTAATTCTTTCGTTTCTTACCTTTTCTACACTTGAATGGTTATCAGAGTCTACAAGGTAGATTCTGAATATTGATGCGGAAGCATAACAGATAAGCATATCAGAGCCTGCAATACAAAAGCATAAACAATAAGGAAGAAGTAAAAGACACATCATATATTCTAGTTCACTTGAGTAACTCTCAATCTAATATAGTCCATGCTTCCAAGGTGATTTCTCCTTGATCTCAAGGTCTTAATCCATTATAATCATAATCGATTATTACAGATGCACGTGAATTTGCCAGTGACTAACCCATAATGAAATGTTCAGGGATCTAATCAGATATGTGTAAACACCCCAAATTTTCCCTCACTCATATCACACCATGGCTTATGATCTTTCATTTTTTCATAAGCATAAGCATTACATCTCATATTGCATATTTGTTTCATCTGCATAAGTTCAAGTTCATCTGCATCTAAGGTTTGTGATCTGAGCAATCCAAGATTCCATCTGAGCCATTCCAAAGGCCTAAAAGCTTTCCAAGAGGGTCCATGAGTGTTCTATCATCATATTATATCCCTAAAAGTTCATGGAAGTCAAGGGATCACAAGAACTGGCAAAGGCATGGAAGCAGAGCTAGGGTTTTCACTACACAAAGGACCAAAATTAGGGTTTTGGTTTCAGAGCCCTTAACACCAAATTTTTTGGCCATTCTTGTTTCTATTGTTCTTAATATGCTATAAGGATCATGTGTACCAAGTTTGATGAAGAAATTCATTGTGGAAGTCATATGTTCACTAGGTAACTTCTTGAGCAAGTTAAGTCAAAATCAGGGCATCTGAGGCCCCCAACAATGGAACTAAAGGGGTATTTTCATCAAATTGAAGTTCTATGATCTTTATTTGATCTTAGAAGAGGTTATAAGTTCACAAGATTGAAGAATTTTGAGCCATTTGCAAACTTGCCAAAAATGGAAATGACTTGTAATGGAAACTTTCCATTTTGGGAAGGTTTTTCAACCTCCTCTTTCTCAACCAAAAATGCTTCAAATGAAATATTCTTGGTCATGAAAGTTGTAGATTAGGTGTTTCCCTTTTCAAAAAGTACAAGAACATGTCTTGATTCATCCTAGAACTCAAGATATGGCCTTTCAAAGTTGGCAAAAATCCTAAAAATTTCAAGTTTCATGTCAAAGAGGGATTTTGCAAATTGGCATATTCAAGCATTCTAATGAATTCTAATAGGCACAAATACTTCACAATATGTCAAACAAACCTCAAAAGATCAGAATTGGCCCATGGTTAGAGGCATTTCATGGCTTGTGATCCAAGAAACATCAAAGTTGGAATTTTGCAAAACATATAATATCTCTTCATCCACTTATGCCAGCACATCAAAACCATTTCCATGGCTCTCCACAAAGTCAGTTGAGGCCAGACACCCCAAGAAATCAGGCCTGCACCATGCCCATACCTCAAAGTACAAAATCTTGACTTTTTGCAAAAGCTCCCATACCAATCAAGCTGAGCCACAACAACTCTCTGAACCAATCACAATTGTTTATACTAACCTCAAGCAATCCAAAACATAACACACACAAGCTCAGAACCTCCCACAAGTCAGGATTCACAAAATCATCAAGAACCTTCCTCTCTTCGAATCTGCAAAACCAGCCATCAAACTTCAAATATTTTTCCACCAATCAATTCAGCATCACCCCAATATCATTTCCCACCCATCACCATAGCCTGAAGCATCCCCAAACTCAAACACGATTTTTGCAACCTCAAAACTGAAGCTCACAAACCAGCCACTCTAAGCTTCATTCAAGCTTGCCAATAGCCTCAGGGGGTCAAAGGGGACTGGATTGCACAAGGGAGAGGCCTAGAAAGCTCAAGAGCTGAAAGCTCAACCTCAGGTAACCTCAAGAACAATTTTTCCAGAACTTGTTTTTTAAGTTACAAATTGATTCTACATGATGTGTTGATCATTGTGATATGTTTACTTTTGAAAATGGTTGAGTATTAAGCATGTATTGAACTTCTGGAAGTTTTGTTCAGTTTCACGATTTGCTTCGAATCTTGTTTTTGGTGAATGATAAATTGTTTTTTATGGCTGATTCTTGTTTATTGATGTTTGGGGAGTGATTATGGAGAGTTTAAGTTGATTTCAAGGCGTTTTGAGAGAGATAGGAAGAGTGAGCTGCCGGAGAAGATGACCGGAGGTCTTCTTCAGCCACCTGAAAGTCATTAAACCCTAATCTGTGATTAATTCCCCAGTTTGAATTTAGGCCGTTGGATGTTGTTTCCTGCGTGGGTGGATGGTCAGGATCCTCTCACTTAAACCCTAATCCAATTAATTAAATTAATTAATCTCATTTAGTTAGATTCAATCCAAGCCCTTGATTCACGCGCATGGTCAACCTCATCCCTCCCAGTTTGAATCTAGACCCTCAAATGTGATTACTTTCCTTTTATTTCATTTTTATTCATTTTCTTTTTATTTCTTTTGTTTATTTTATTAAAAATAGCAAAAATCATCCAAAAAATATGAAACTTTGCATTTCTGTTTTAAATATTTTTCTTAACCTGAAAATGATTTTTATTTTATTTTTTGCATTAAAAAAGCATTTTTAAAATATTTAAATGTTATTTTTAATTGATTAAAGTCTTTTAATTAATTAAAAATACATTTAGGTTTCTAAAAATCACCAAAAAAATCATGAATCATCCCATTGCATTTAGAAACATTTTCAAACCTTTCACACAAATTTCATTTTAGGTTTGATCATAGTTTGATATTTTTCTTTGAATAAAGGGTTATTAAATTTCATTTTTTGAACCCTAACTTGAAAAAATCATTTCTGCCTAACCAAGAAGAGTTTGAAGATGATTCATTTTGCATTGTGTTATATATTGCATGTAGTTTATAGGTCATTTATCTCATGAATTTATCTTGCATTTTCAATTTGATTTGCATTTTTCCCTTTGAACCACCCAAAAACCCTAGAAAACTTAGGAAATTCATAACTTTTGATTGGCTAGGCTTCTGACTTTCTCCTTTGAAGTGTGACCTAGTATATAATTAGGGTTTGTTTGAACTTGGTTTCAATTTTTTATCATGTCATATGCTTCTATTTTGTTCATTTGCATCTCATACTTCCATATAACCCTAATTTCTCATGTTCATTTGCATTCACCTTGCATATGCATCCTTACATGAACTTGCCATGACATTCCTTGCATTCATATGTCATCTTAGACATCTTAGGACATGTTAGAACCAGGCTTGATCATTTCTTCATTCATTTTCCATGATTTGCATTCATTTCATTTCATTAACTTTCATGTGTTTTCAAACCTCAAAGCATGCTTACATGACATCTCATTCTTGTATGATAATACATATACACTTTGTATGCCTTTGCATCATCTCACATGACATTAACATTGCATGAACACTTCTGACTTTGGTCATTTCATCTCATACCATCTCATTTCATTTAATTTCTTTATGCTTTGTACTTTATGCATTCATGCTAACATTTTCAGGTGGTAAGTTACTTTGAGAAGTGGATTTGCCTTCACTTCTCACTTCTCTTTATCCCTTTCATTTGCATTTTGTTTGTCTTTTAAGTGAACTTGTTCACTTGTGTTCCATTTCTCTCACTTTCTATCTTTAAGTCACTTATGTTCTTCAATGAAGTAAGTAACTTATTCTTCTGCTTCATCCTCCTTTCATCTGCTTCTTCCATTGGTGGCTTCCTTGAAAATATTTCTCAAGCCTTACAAACCATAGGAACATCCAAGCATGATAATAATTAGGGTTGTGATTAGTCCCCTTAGCTTTTGCCTTTGAGTCTCCTTGAGTCTCTCTTCTCATCTTCATAATCAGAGACTAAACTCTTAAAATTTTAGGACTTTGGAATTAGGGTTATGCCTGTATCCTTCTATTAGGATGGAGTGTATAACTTTAATCCTAAGTGTTAAACCTTTAATTTGTTTAAACCTCTTAATCAAAACATCTTAATAATCACTAATACTTCATCTTGTAACTTGGGCCTTACATTAGGGTTCTAATTCTTCCTTTATGGTTAAGAAGGACTAACCCTAGTGTTTAATGGACAAGTCCCCCTCAAGTTCTCTTACAAACCATAAAATTCACTTCTTAATCTCATCCTTTAATTAAAACCCACTTAATAAATGCTTTGTTATATAATGAATTTAATCCCTAACCATGGATTAAGTTGAGGTGTCTTCCTCAGCTTAAGTGTTCTCATTTATTATCCTTCTATTAGGATAGTGTAATGAGTTCACTAATCTGTGATTAGAGATTAAACTCATTACTTAACACTAAACAAAAACCCAAAAACATCTAAATAATCACAAGTAGGTTAATGATCTTAATCCTACATCATCATGGCAATTAAGTTGAAATGCTTATCTCATACTTAAGTACTCTCATTATCCCTAATCAGGGAGGATATAATGAGTTTACAAGCCTTTGGTTTAGGCTTAATCTCATTAACTTATGCAAAACACCAAAAACAATAACAAAACTGAAAACACAAAAAACAAACAATAATCGTCTCCTTCGGGATTCTTTTCTCATCACACTCATTCACAAGCGAGAACTTGCTTCTTCCGTCTAATTCAAGATAGTTAGCACTCGAGCCAGAGGAGTCATACACTTGAGCATATACAAGTAAGCAGTTCACAGTCAATTTATCTTTTCAGTCTCTTTGAGTCGAACTACGGTGTTCTGACTTCCTCATTGCACGAGAGGATACGTAGGCATAACTTAACTGTTATCGAACAAAAGTCTTTGTGTCTCCCCCCTCTTTCAGAATTCTCTTTTAAGCCTCAGTTCCTGAGCAATTTGCCCTTTTGCACTGACACTTGTATATTTCATTTCAAGCTTTTGCACACAGATAGCACATACACTACCCCTTTAAACACAATCTTTTAAGCATGGATCCTGTCAAGTACGACGGACAATCTGGGTGCTAATACCTTCCCAGGTTGTAAACAACCCCCTTTCTCAGTTTCTCTGGTTCGCAACCGTCTTATCCATCTTTTTCTAGGCTTATGCAGCATTACCTTTCCTTCAGGATAAAAATGCCTAGTTGGCGACTCTATTCACTTCATTTCATTTTCTCTCTTCGCCGACCGTTCCCGCTTGTACCGGGATGCAAATCTTTGGGAGCGACAGCTTGGCGACTCTGCTGGGGATGGGTTTCTTGCAACCAGGGTTTCTGGTTCTTTTTGTGGGTTTCTCCTAGCGCTTGTTTGATTTGTGTTTACGGGGGTGTTATGTGCTACTTGTGCTTGTTGTTTATTAATTTATTTATTGCTTTCTGTACAGCTTTATTTATTGCTTTCATTTACTGTTTATATGCATTTCATACTGTTATCATCATATCATATATACTGGATCTGTTGTTTCCTTTGGTGGGAGGGATTTTGAGTGATTAAGGTTCCATACCAGGGACCTGAGTGACACATAGGATAGAGTGGCTTCATATTCTTTCCCATTCCATTTCGGTCTGGTGCAGGAATATGAAACACGGTTCAGACATGGGTTTCTTCATGAGAACTCTGTGCTACGGATTTCCTGTAGTACTAGGGCTATCTAGGAAGCCTGCTAAGTCTGGATGACCTTTATGACCTTCAGCATCTGAGGTGAATTAGAGGAGGATCCTCTATGGTTATTGTAAACATTGTGCCTCCGGGTTAGAAGTGTTTACACTTCTCATAACTGATCCAAGTCTGAGGATCCTTGTTCTAGAACAACACATGTGAGAGGGTTGGGATGTTTACAGGTTTGCAGGAACCCTTGGCCTCATCACACCCTTGTTACTAATGTTGTTTTAAGTCTGTATCATTTTGGACTGTTCTTGTGAAACCTTGGACTTGTGACTCTTTATTTGAGTCCCCCACCTGGTTATTGGTTTTCTAAGCCTTCATTCGGACTTATGAACACACATGGACCCTATCAAGGCAGATAACAGATCCAGCACTTGATCACCGACCCTTTGTATATCATTCTGCATACATCATTTTGCATCATTTATCATTTGTCTATTTGTTTTACAGGATATCCATATCTTATCTTTGGTTTGGTTTTGACCTGTTCTGCTGCTCAGATTCCTCCAGCTATCTTCATTAGAGATTATCTACAGCTCTCTTCACCAGTTGTCTTCATCAGAGACTCTTCTTCAGTACCTTCTCCAGTTATCTTCATCAGTTTTCAGCAGTTACATTCATTAGTGCTTCTCCTCAGTCTTCTTCATCAGCATCTATTGTCAGCATGGACACATCCAGGAAGAGCAACATCACCTATCATTTCTTTGAACCCACTTTGACAGACATCAGGCAGATGCAGGCTCTCATCACTCCTGATCATGTCCCTTTATTCAGGGAACATTATGGTGGCATTATGGACATGATCATGGACCTGGATGCATCCCAGAGGAGCATGATTCACACCTGTCTCCAGTTCTATGACCCTCCTCTCAGATGTTTCACTTTCCCAGATTTCCAGTTGGGACCATTGATGGAAGAGTTTTCCATGTTGTTAGGTGTCCCTATCAGGAGAGGGATTCCTTTCAACCCAGAGATGGTTGCTCCCAAGAATGAAGATATAGCTAAGGCATTACACTTGGAGCCTACCCTCATTGACTAGAGCAAGACCACTAAGGCTGGAATCCCATGCCTTCACTTGGACTTCTTGGTTACCCAGGCCACCCTGCATGTTGCAGCAGGGAAGTGGGAAACTGTTTGTGCTCTCCTAGCCCTCAGCATATATGGAGTTATCTTGTTTGCAGACGAGCCGAAGTTTGTAAGCAAGAGTGCTATTCCCCTGTTCTTATTGAGGAATCCATTCCCTACCTTGCTTGGAGACTTCTATTATTCAGTGCATCAAAGGAATGAGAAGCAAAGGGGAAGATTGATCAGATGTTGTGCACCCCTCTTCTACTGTTGGTTGTTAAGACACTTGCCGAAGTCAGACACTTTCTTGAATCCTCATCACCCTAGGAACTTGGCTAAGAGGATGATTGCCCTTACATCATAAGACATCAGATGGTGCACTCAGAGTACCAAGGGCAAAGATATCATTACTAGTTGTGGGCAGTATCCCAATGTACCCTTGATTAGAATAAAAGGTTGCATCAACTACAACCCTTTTCTTTTCAAAAGGCAATTAGGGTATGCTTTGGTACATCCCCCAAGAGGGCAAGATTTGACAGAAACCCTATATTGTGACATCTAGCACAACCTTGCCATTGTCAGACAAGCTTCCTGGGCTTGGGACAACATTCAGACTAAGGGGACAACTATTCTTGGAAAGTGTAACAACATAGCTTCAGCTCAGTATCTTGATTGGTCCCGTGTCATGGAACAGATCACCTGTATGCCATTCACCTTAGAGGATGTACCTGGACCTTCAGCAGTGAAGCCTGCAACTACTGTCAGTTTAGAGGAGTTTGAGAAATTGAAGGAAAGGAATGCTCAGCTCTCTGAAGCTTTGAAGAAGACCCTCTGGGAGAGGAATGACAGCCGTCTGGATAATGAAAGGTTAGAGAAGCTCCGGATTGAGCACTTGGCCAAGATTGAGAAGACGGATGACTACATCAGAAAGGCTAGAGCAGGAGAGTTAGTGTTGAAGAATGCTTTCAAGGAAGCTAAGACTCAGAAGGCCAGAGCTGAGCATTACTTAGAGGAGAGTCAGGCTAGGTGGATCAGGATCACTGAGGCTCGTGCACAGGAAGATCAGAGAACCCAAGCTATGATAGAGCAGCTGGAGGCTAGTGAGAATAAGCATCAAGAGGCTTTGTTAGCTGCGCAGAAAGAGATCTCTGAGTTGAAACTCCTGGCGGGGTTGAAGAGGTCAAAAGACCAGGATAAGCACAAGAATTTGACCAGTGCCATTGCCACCAGGAACCTTCTCATCAGGACCATCACAGAGCACCCAGTTGGTCCAGTGACAGAGGCTCTCCTAAAGGAAGTTAGAGAGGATGACTTTGGACTGGATGTTTGATTTCTTTGTATTTGTACCTCCTTTTGTTTGTACTCTTGATTTTGTTGTTGTATCTTAACCCACAATGGGAGCTTTGTTGTAATCAAACTATGTATCTTCACATTTTTGTAATATATGGTTTGTATTATTCCATGGGCTTTATCACTCTGCAACATCATCATTTCCTCGAGGTCTGGAAAGGTCAAAACCAAAGAACCAAACCGGATACCCTTGGAAGACAAATAGGCATCCTGCATTGCATACTAACATATTTTCTTTGTTTTGTAGGTTTTCTGTTTTGTTGTTGTTTCTCACTTTGTTGTGATTTCAGGAAACATTGCTCGTAGAAGAGTGTTCCCCGTCAATAGAGTGCACAAGTATCCGACAAGAAACAACCTTCCGGGGTTACAAATGGATCAGGTTCAACAGGATTTGACTGATGTAAGGACCCAAATGGTCAATGAAAGGACAGAGATGAGGGCCCAAATGAATCAATTTATGGCAGTGATAACTGGTTTAGCTCAGAGCCAAGAGAGACTGAGAGAGTTAGTCGAGCGGCAAACTCCCGAGGAAAACCACCCAGGTACAGGGGGTACCAACAAAAACGATAACGTACAACCTCGTACTGATCCCCCAGAGTTTAGACCTCATCTGAACCCAGACATCAATGCTATAAGAAACACCCAAGGTAATACTGGAGGGAGGGCCTTGCAGGAGGACCCTCAGGAAGAACAATTTACTGTGGTTGGGGATGGAGACGAAGTTTACGAACGTCGGTTGGATGAAATCTCAGAAAAGCTAAGGTCTCTTGAATATCAAGACTCTCTGGGTTTTGATGTCATGGACATGGGATTATTGGAGGGGGTTAGAATTCCTCATAAGTTCAAACTTCCCTGTTTTGAAAGATACAAATGCACATCCTGCCCACGTACCCATCTTTAGTCTTTCCTGGGGAGATTGAAATCATACACCATGGATGAGAAACTGTGGATGTTTTACTTCGAGGATAGCTTAACAGGGGCATCCCGGGAATGGTACTCCCACTTGACCAGAGCCACAGTAAGGAATTGGAAAGACTTGGCAGAAGCTTTCATTCGTAAATATTAGTATAATCTGGACATGGCTCCAAACAGAACCCTTCTGATAGGAATGTCACAGTCTTCCCGAGAAAGCTTTAGAGAGTACGCCCAAAGGTGGAGGAAACTAGCTGCTGCCGTTCAACCCCCGATGTCTGAAAGGGAGATGGCAGACATGTTCATGAATACTCTCCAGGGTACTTATATTGACAGATTGGCTGCATTTTCTTCCACCAGCTTTGCAGACGTGGTTATAGCCGGGGAAAGAATTGAGAGCTTACTGAAGATGGGAAATATTTCCGACAGTGGTGTCAGTTCATGCAGTGCAAGGAAGCCATTTGCAGGGCCCCGCAGATCCGGTGAAACAAACTCTGTACATGTGGGAAGAGGTAGACCCCAGTATCTGCCAAGATCAGTTGCCGCCATCACTATTCCTGCTCCACCTCCTCAATATGCTCAACAACCACAGCACTTCCCTCAACAGCCACAGTTCCCTTAACAAAGATCCTATAACAATAATAACAACAACCAACAACAACGCCCTTTTCAGCAGCAGCCATCTCAGATCAACAGGGTAATTGACCCTATTCCAATGCCATATGCCACATTGCTGCCACAACACCTAAAGCTCAATCTTGTCGAGTTAAGGACATTGGCTCCACCTGATCCTCAGAACCTTCCGAGAAATTACAATGTCAACGCTAGGTGTGATTTTCATTCTAATGCACCTGGTCATTCCATAGAAAAGTGCAGGGCTCTACATATGAAGGTCCAGGATCTGGTAGATTCAAAAGCCCTGGATTTTGCACCACCTCCCAATGTCACAAAGAATCCTATGCCCAACCATGGTGGGCCAAGGATTAATGCAATAGAGGAAGGTTCACCCATGAATTTGATTGAAGATACTGCAAGTATTCAGACACCTCTGGCAGAGGTTAAAGCTCAGCTTTTGAAATGCCAAGTGTTTCCAGGTTGTGAGGCCTGTTGTGAATCTTGCAAGATTTCTATGAATGGGTGTGCAAGCTTGAGGAATGGAATCAATGGCTTGATTAAAGAAGGCATTCTGCAAATAACCAAAACAGCTTCTATAACACCAGCAACTCCTTTTTCAATGACAAATGATTCTCCTACAACTGCAACGACAATTGTTCCTACAGACTCGTCTACAAAATCGACAATCACTTCTTCCATCACTTCAACAAACAACAGTTCCATTGCGTCTACTTCTACAACTACAGCAACCGCCAACAACGACGTCTCCACAGTTACCATCTATTATGACCCTGCAATGGTCCCGGATTCCAACAATTATCAACAGCAATCTCAACAATAGTTTTTGCAACAACCAAGCTTCAATTCATCACCACCAACATCCACCAGAAGTCCTATCACCATTTTCTATGATCCACATACAATAACGGTTCCAACCTCTACCACAGTTAGCCCAGTCACCATGACGGTGCCAGGGCCCATTCCATATGTTAAAGACAATGATGTACCATGACACTATGGCGCAGACCTTTACTGCAACGGAGAAAAGGTCATTCTTGATTCTTCAGTTCCTACCTCACAAGTGGATAATTTCGGGGGAGGCGGAGGCTTCACCCGAAGCGGAAGCCTCTTCGCGTCACAAGCTCCAAGAACTAGTACTGAGGAAGAGGCTGCTGCCAAAGCCAAAGGAAAAAGTGTGGCACCTGAAGAACCCGCACCAAAAGAAGCCCTTAAATCATCCTTTGACCAGGATGTGGATGAATTTATGAGGATAATTAAAAGAAGTGACTACAAGGTTGTGGATCATCTCCACCAGACTCCTTCCAACATCTCCATCTTATCCTTGTTGTTGTGTTCCAAAGCTCATCGGGATGCACTACTTAAAGTTCTGCACGCTGCCTACGTACCGAAGGTGATCACAGTGAATCAGCTCGAGACAGTGGTGTCTAATGTTAATACTAGCCATGGGCTAGGTTTCACCAATGCTGACTTGACAACGGAAGGACGTCACCACAACAAGGCTTTACACATCACTTTGGAATGTAAAGGGGTTGTGCTCTCGCATGTTCTTGTTGACACTGGGTCATCACTAAATGTCTTGCCAAAGAAGGCTCTTGTCAAACTCGAATATGATGGTATAGCTCTCCGACCAAGCAATCTGGTGGTCAGATCTTTTGATGGCTCCAAGAGCTCTGTTCTTGGAGAGGTGGAGCTGCCGGTGATAATCGGTCCGCAGGTCTTTCAGACTACTTTCTATGTGATGGACATACGGCCGGCCTACAGCTGTTTGTTGGGTCGACCATGGATTCACGCCGCAGGCGCAGTTACGTCGACCCTTCACCAGAAATTGAAATATGAGTGGGAAGGACAGATTATCACCATCTGTGGTGAAGAGGACATCTTTGTTAGCCATCTGGCTACGTACAAATACATTGAGATGGATGGTGAAATCCATGAAACTATGAGTCAGGGGTTCGAAGCACTGAACATCAATGAGGCGACAACTGAAGTATTTGCTGCATCCCAAGAGGATAGGATGGGTACCTCAATTGTCTCCTATTAGCAAGCCCGGAAGGTTGTTGAAGATGGAAATTCCCAAGGCTGGGGAAAGCTGCTACCGGTGGAGAAGAAGGAGGACAGATTCGGTTTGGGTTACAAACCATTCCGACAAGATCAGGAAGAGGTTGCTAAATAGCCCAAGTTCATTAGTGGGGGGATGCTCACCCCAGATGTTGCTAACAAACTGGAAGACGAGGCGGAAAGCAACCTCAACCTGGAGAGCTGGATACGTCCAGGGATCCCGGGTCACCAAGTCCTTAATTGGTCTTCCCAGTATATAAGGGTTACTCCTGCAGAGTAATTATTATTTCATGCTTTTTCAGCATGCATCAAGTCCTGCATTTTGCCCAAGGTGTCAGGACTCATTTTGTAATAGGGCCATATTGTAATTTTATGCAAATGGATTATCAATGAATATCGGGCATCTTTTGCAAACAAGTCGCTCTTTCGCTCACTGTCTTTTCATTTTTCACTTTTGTACAAAACAATAAAATGGCAATGTTTTCAAAATAATAACTTCATTTTCACTTTTTCTAAACGGGATTAAAATTGATCACTAAAACGAACAAATCTCAACCCTTGCATAGATTATCCTCCAGATTGCACCGACAACAGCATTGTTATGACCTTGTATGACTTCGACAATCCAATTAATCAAGCTGATGAAGGGGTTGAAGAAGACTATGAGTTACCTGAAGAGTTAGCCAGGTTGTTAAGACAAGAAGAGAAAGTGATTACTCCTCATCAGGAGGAGGTTGAAACGGTTAATCTTTGTACCGAAGAGGATTTGAAAGAAGTGAAGATTGGGGGCAGTCTGCAGGCTTCAGTAAAAGAACAGCTAATTGACATGCTTCGAGAATACGTCGACGTCTTTGCTTGGTTCTATTAAGACATGCCAGGTCTAGATACGAATATTGTTATGCACAAGCTGCCATTGAAAGAAGATTGCCCTCCAGTGAAGCAAAAGCTACGCCGTACTCGCCCAAATATGGCCATGAAGATTAAAGAGGAGGTACAGAAATAGTGGGACGCCAGTTTCCTTGTTGTACCTAGTTACCCGCCGTGGGTTGCTAACATTGTACCAGTACCTATGAAGGATGGCAAAGTATGTATGTGTGTGGATTACCGGGACCTGAACAAAGCTAGCCCGAAGGATGATTTCCCATTACCTCACATTACTGTACTGGTCGACAACACAACTCAGTTCTCGGTGTTTTCTTTCATGGATGGATTTTTTGGGTATAATCAGATCAAGATGTCACCCGAAGCCATGGAGAAAACAACCTTCATCGCACCTTGGGGCACATTTTGTTACAAGTTAATGCCTTTTGGACTGAAGAATGCTGGTGCCACTTATCAACGGGCTATGGTAACGTTATTCCACGATTTGATCCACAAAGAAATTGAATGCTACGTGGATGACATGATTGCCAAGTCCCTTACTGAAGAAGACCATCTGGTAAATCTGCTGAGGTTATTCAAGCGTCTGAGAAAGTATCAGCTGAAGCTAAACCCCAACAAATGTACATTTGGGGTACGTTCTAGTAAGTTGCTGGGATTTATCGTAAGTGAAAAGGGAATTGAAGTTGATCCCAATAAAGTTAAAGCCATTCAGGAGATGCCTGCACCTAGGACTGAAAAGGAAGTTCGAAGGTTTTTAGGTAGATTGAACTACATATCAAGGTTCATATCTCATCTTACGGCAACCTGTGAGCCCCTGTTCAAATTGTTAAGAAAGGAACAAACGGTCAGTTGGAACGAAGATTGTCAAAAGGCTTTTGACAAGATCAAGGAATACCTACAAGAACCTCCAATTGAAGGAAGACCTCTAATAATGTACCTGACAGTATTAGAAGGGTCAATGGGGTGTGTGATGGGGCAGCATGACGAGTCTGGTCGAAAAGAGTATGCAATATACTACCTAAGTAAAAAGTTTACCGACTGTGAACAACGTTATTCACTGCTCGAGAAAACTTGTTGTGCTTTAGCGTGGGCTGCTCGCCGACTAAGGCAGTATATGTTGACTTACATTACCTTGTTGATCTCAAAAATGGATCCCGTTAAGTACATATTTGAGAAGCCAGCACTTACCGGAAGGGTTGCAAGATGGCAAATGATTCTAACAGAGTATGACATTCAATACACATCTCAAAAGTCCATCAAAGGTGTCGTACCTCGAAAAATACGATCCTCGCGAAAGACGCGAAAAAACAGACAAACAGAGTCGCCACCTAATTTTAATCTATTCCTAATAAAGGAAAAGGGAAATATAGATAAACCCTATAAAAGAGTGAACTTGGTCATTGAAACCAGATTCTGAATTCGGGAGTCGGTTACGCAAGAGGAAGGTATTAGCACCTCTTACGTCCGTTGTATTCAACGGGAACCTCTTAGTCTAATCTGCGATTGTATGTTGACTTAAATTATTGTCTTCTTATTAATAAACGAGTGTGGAAAATGGGTAGTTTTGGTCCTAGGGTGCTCGGCAGGGATCGAAATCCGTGTGCCTACGTATTCCCTTGTGCAATGGGAAAGTCAGAGCCTCGTAGTTCGTGGTGCTAAGTTTGATTGTTGTTTACGAACGATTTTTCGAATCGCATTCTAATTGCTAAGCTTTGGCTTGTCTGCTCGCTATTGGAGGCTGAAGTGCTACCTTGTTTTGCAAGTATAGAAAGGATTGGAACAGTTCTGGTTTCGAAAATAATGTTTGAGTTGATTAGGGTTTTTTAAGAATGAAAGGGTGAATAAACTGCGTCCTGTGGGGCGGGCCTCAGGAGAGTTTATGCGAGAATTCGAGGAATGCTGGACTCCAGAATCCAATTCTTTCATTATTTGATATGTTGAATTAAGTATTTTAATCGCGAAAGATCGAATGAACTGCGTCCTATGGTGCGAGCCTCAGGAGAGTTCATTCAGGAATTCGAGGAATGCTAGACTCCAGAATTCCATTCTTTCGGTTTTTTTTAATCGTAATATGACTTTTTGAGTATTTGCATTGGATGAAATGGATTTCGTGATTTTAGATCGTGATAAACCTAATATGTGGACCAAGTACGCTTGAATTGCTTAATTTTCTATGGAAAATATTAAATAATTAATTAAATAATTCGATTTTAAGTGTACTAACAGAAGATGTTAGCCTTCATAGAAAACTGATTAGATGTAATCGATTAACTACCGCTCATTGTAAGAAGGCCCAAGAGAAGTCGTGCGTTGTGTGCTAGTGTTAGGGTAAGGTTGACGGCAATCGTGGAACGATCGACTTACATGTAGGTCAAGTGGTTGTGAACATTTATTTGGCGTTGAACCAAAGATTTAATTATGTATTTTTTGAAGTTTAGTACTAGTGCATGTTTCAAGTTTATTTAACGATTCATGATTACAAGATAAGAATAATTTTCAATGAATCCGACCAAGATATTTAATCAACACACGACCTAATAGAAAACAAGAATATGCGAGCAATTACCTTTTTTTATTAAAGAATATGAAAATTAAAACATAATTCAAAGTGGAATTGTAATTGATATTTTTTTAAAAAAGTAAATTAAACTAAAAAATACTAAAACTCTAATTATTTCTTTGTAAAGAAAAACATTATAATTATATATTTTAACTTAAAGAAATGATATTAATTTAAAACACTATGAAACTCTTAATGGGCCTGGTGATGCGTGTTTTTCGCAAGTGTACGAACACGTCAGAGTAATATAAAAGATTGTCGAATCCACAGAGATCAAGTGTCAATCTATCGTACCTGTTGTTATGGTGTGTATCTAAGGCAACTAATTTTAAGGGTTTTAAGAAGGGTGCAATGGTAAATAAAATTATAATTTTAAATAATAAATAAAAGACAGGCTCGAATGTAATTCACGTAATCAATGATAGTCCAGTACTTGTTAATGGAACTACTTATGGGCAATGTTTTCTCCTTTGAAAATAACTAATTTAACAGGAACTGTCGCTTTCGCGTATTCAGAACCGAGTTGTACTCTCTAATCAACCCCTCCTATTGTCACGGATAAAAAGGTGCGTACTGCGTTAGAGTAGTAAACCTATTTTTAAGAAATGCAGTATCTTAACTAAGTTGAAAAGTATTTTAACTTGGACTTCTTAGCAAAAAGAGGTTCTTATGAACCAGACTCTAAATCTCATAACGCGTCCGAAAATCGTTTTAAAATCTCTTTTCTTTTTAATCTAAAAAATCCTAATGAACTAGACAAAGCGCTTTTGGCTGTTTTTGAAATAGTTAAAAACAATTAGATTGAAAGATAAAATAGCCCTTAAGTGTTTCCACGAACAATTATACGGATTACTGGTTCAATTACGATCCTTACATTCTAACCTTTATGGAATTAGTTAGACATGATAAAGTAAAGATTCTTTTTTATAATTTTTCATAAAAGTAATTTAGTGCGAGTGCGGAAAGTAAAGGAATTTAGTGCGAGTGCGAGAAATAAAGTAATTTAGTGCGAGTGCGGGAAATAAAGGAATTTAGTGCAGGTGCGGGTAATAAACGAAAATAAAGCGAGTGCGGGAAATAAATAAAGTAAAGCGAGTGCGGATAATAAAGAAAGTAAAGCAGTGCGAGAAATAAATAAAAGTAAAGCAATGCGGAAAAGTAAAATACGAACTGGAATTAAAATGGCGGCAGGATTAACTTCCTCTAGAGTGCTCCAAAACTCGATCGCACAGACAGATTACAGACTCGATCACTCGATTGCAGAAACACCCCGATGTGGAATGACAACTGCTTTGAAACTGATATATGCCTAGAGAAATCTAAGTTTGGATGATTAAAAACGAAAAACTGAAGTCCTATTTATAGGAAAACTAAATGCGGGAAAAGACCAGGATGCCCCTCCACTAAAAAGTGGAGGGAACTGAATTTTGCCTTGTGGCGGGCGCCACAGGCCTATGGCGCCCACCATGGTGCTGATAGGGAATGAGAGAGTGGGGATCGTGGGTCTTGGCAGTTGTGGAGTGGTCTTGAGACGTGGCCACGTCATGGCTAACCCCATGGCGCCCGCCACGGTGGGTGCCGTAAGTGCAAAACGCTGAATTTCTAGGTTTTCGTCCGTTTCCACTCCTTTTTCGCTCCTTTTCTCGATTCAAGCCCCGATTACAATAAAAACCTGAAAACAAAAGAAAACAAAGTAATAACATAACAAAATAACAATAAAAGCTAAGAATGCATGCGAAATCGGAGTCAGAAACACGGTGAAATTTAGTGTGATCAAATTCTCCCACACTTAAACCTTTGCTTGTCCTCAAGCAAACATTAAAGCTCAAGAAAATATGGTGTCAACACGTGTCTCTGGGCTAAAAGGCTTCTAAGTTCAAGTCAGGATGCAGTGACAGGTACTAACTAAGTGAACCAAGGGTACCATAGTAACACAAACACAAACTTCAATCCTATATTAACCACTCCATATCATCCCACAATACCTAGGCCTATCTTCTCATCTTTTTGTGTCCTTTTCATTCAGGCGCAATCACATTAAGCCCGTTATCCGTACATGCTTCATAGTAGAGTGACCGGTTAGTGATTCTGATCCATAACAGAAGGTTTCTGGCACATAAGCATGTGTAAACCTGTTTTTATTTCGCCTAAATGTAGCTGCGGGGGATCGGATCGTAATCCGCCCTACCAAGTTCAGTGCCAGATACCTCTGAACCAACTAACAATAGGTGACTTGCAATTTTTTCTTTTTGTGGCAAAATTTTTTTTCTTCTCTTTTTTTTTCGGTTTAAATGACTTTGTGAGGGTCACCTATACCAGAGTTTGCCTTTTTTTTCTTTTTTATTAGCACTGGATCATTCACTTATGTTCATCGGCCCCCTACGTAGAGCATGCTTAGGCCGGAGCTGACTGCTAAAATAAACTACTTAGGACAATTTTTAAATGATAATAAAGGCCATGGTGGTGGGGTTTAGTAGTGATTCCTATATTCAAGAGGTCTATGGTGCTAAAATGGTTCTGATGTTTCAAAAAGTTGACCTAAGTCACCACATCCTAATCTAAACCTGTCTCAAAGCCCAAAAAACATGTGAAACAACATTATTTTCTTTTTAAAATTTTTCTGGTAAGGCTAAGGAAATGGGAAAAATGAAGATGAACTAAAAATACACTATACTGGTGACTCGTCAGACTCATGCATTATCTAAGAAAAATAAATTACTGAAAAAGGGAAATAACTGAAAGGAAATAATTAACTAAAAAAAAGGGAAATGACAGAAAGCAATAAAATCCCCTCCCACACTTAAATCGAACATTGTCCCCAATGTTTCGAAATAAGATAAGGGGGGTAACCTGAAAAAGACTACCGAGGAGGAGCACTGGTGCCCTCGCCGTCCTGCTGTGATGGTCTGGAACGACAGGATCTACTACGATGCTGGTCCCTCCGGTCGAGTCGTGCTGATAAAGCAGCCTGGGCACTCCGGACCTCTCGAAGGTTACCTAAGATTGAACCCTGAGTGGCCTCTACAAGCTGGTAGTGCCGGCTGTTGAACTCTCTCTGACGGTTCTGCTCTAATGAGATATCGTTCAAGGTACGGCAAACGTTGCTATAAGCACGATCCGAAACCAATCGCGATTGTTGCATGAAGCTCATGTTGTCCGTCAGCTGTTGTGAAATAGTAGAGAGAAGGCCGTCTCGCCTTTCTTCTCTAGCTGTCATATCACGCCACATCTCCTCGGTGACAAAGAATCCAGGAGCAGTACCTGCAACAGGGTTAGAGGAAGATGGTGCGGTGTGTGACTGTGAAGGACGATGGGGGGAAATGTGAGGGATGGGAGACTGCTCTCTCCGATCATACTCTTCATCAGTGTCATGTGCCTCCCCATCGGGAATATTAGGAGGAAGTGGACCCAAAACACGTGGAACATTAAGATCATAGGTCCAGTTCCTTTCATCACGTATATCAGTACGTCTACTGCATGGTAAAGCAACAGATGGGATAGCTACCCCATGAACCATCAACTCATAACCACCTTCTTTCCTCGTTCGGCACAATTTCATGTCTTTCAGAAATTTCAAATTAATTGTGCGAGGAGGTAGTGGTTAAAGTGTAGCTATCTCATTGTTCAGGCCAAGAGCCCGAGCAATAGACGTAACAAGCCCTCCAAAAACAATCGGTCCTGTTTTATTAGTAAATAAAGTCATGTGGGCAAGCATAAACGGGACCGGATTGATGTGGGTTCTAGTGAGGCATCCTTGCAAAAATAGGAGTTCTCTAGCATTTACCTTGTTTGGACTTTCCCGGCCAAAAATAGTACATGCCAAAAGATGTCTGAAAACTCTTATGGTCGGGTTGTGAATGGTCGACGCAAGTATCCCTTCAAAAGAATTGATTGAAGTACTTGAAAGCCTTTGCCAGAAGGTAAATACCTCGGCCGACCATTCCGCATCCAAAGGTGCCTCACAAATCGCACCTTCCCTATGAGGGATTCCTAACAAACCTGCTAGCTCGTTGGTACTGAATTCATATTCAATTCCAAACAGTCTAAAAATAACAGTACCGACAGTGCTAGCAGTGTTAGGACTGACAGTGTATATCAAAGAACTCATAAACTCAATTGTCAGTCTCTCATAGGTAGGTTCCTGATTAATGAAAATATTATGCAAGCCTAGAAATTCTAATAAATTAAAAACACTATGATAAATACCCAAAGCATACAGACAGTTATCGTCGACGTACCTAGTCGAGAGAATTTCTCGACTCTGAAGCCTCTGAATAATTTTCTGTTGCCTATCGCCCGGTCTTCCATCACGAAGAAGAAATCCATTGAACTCCATTGTTGATAGCTCCTTAGGTAGTGAAAATGGTAGAAAAATGGTTTATGCGGGGAATGATAAAGTTTTGATTTTATTGGTTTTTGGTGGATGAAAATGAAAATGGATGTTGGATATGTTTTATGGATGGAGGGTATTTTGGAAATGGGGGAGCTTTAATGGGGTTCAAGGAGGTTTTGGAAAGTTGCAAAAATGGGTTTTTGGAGAAGAAAGGTGTGAAAATGGTGGAAATGGGGAATCAGCCCCGTATTTGTTGTGGGACGGTGTGGCGCCCGCCACAGGGCCTATGGCGCCCGCCATAAGGCCATTTCCTGGGCCTTGGATTTTTAAATCCTCCTTTTGGGCCTTCCTTGCACCTTTGGTCTTCGGGGGGGTCTGGATAGCGTTTTCTTCTTCTTTTCAAGGCATGAGGCTTGCATATTTTTTTTGTGAAGACAAAAATGAAAATATTTTTGTCTTTTTTTTTTTCTTTGCACGAAAAAAATAAAATAATTAAAAATCAAAAAGAAAAAGAAAAATTAACATTAGTGCATAATATGTATATATAGGAGGAATTCAAAGTACATGAAAATATAATAGATGCAAAAAAGTAATATATGTTTGGAAATGCGATAAATAAAATAAAGCATATAAAAGGAAATTAAATACTAGGGTAGCGCTGTCAGTGTAGAATGAGTCATGTGGTAGGCTTCTTTTCCTGGCTTGATCCACGAACCTCAGCTATCTCCCTCCGAAGCTCTTCAATCGCCTGATATAGAGCATCGGCCTCTGAGGCATGAGTGAGATCAGAAACCTGCATCTGTAACTCCAAGTCTGCCACTTCCTGCTTGAGCAGGGCAGTCTCCTTGCGGAGCTCATAAATCTGTGTTTGTAGGTCAGGTGGCTGCAGAGACATATTGTTAGACATAACAGTGATTCGGGGAGTAAGAGGTGTAGGAGTGTACTCAGCGGCGGGAGGCGATTTCGGCTCTTCGACAGTCTCTCCATAACCCTCTAGAGCATAACTCCAATTTGCAGGATCATGGACACTGGTCATCAGCGGATCTGGTAATGTAAAATAGTGTATCGCTTCGCCGTCGATCAGTAATCTAAACATGTTGGGCTCAAAAGAAGCCCTCCTCATCAGTCCTCTGTCAAGACAAAAATCAACATCCAGGGTGGTGTAGCAGCAGAAGGTCCTGAGGTGCAATAATTTGCGAGACAAACCCAATGCAGTAGCTATCTGTGTAACAATCCCACCGACATGTATGATGCCTACGGATGATCTGGCAACACTAGCAAGGCCCTTCAATAGAAAGTTGCCACAAGCAACTGAGCGAGACTGAGTCGCACAAAACAGTAGGAAAATCTCCTATTCACTTAGCAGGGTCTCTGTATCTGGCAAACCTAGGAAAGAATGTGCTAGAATCATCTGGAAGTACCTCAATGCAGGGTTGTGGATTACCTGAGAAAACTGGGTAGAAGGATCTTGGCTCCCTCCACCTGATATTTTAGTCCAAAACTTTTCCACTTCTCTGCTCATAAAATACCCCATCGGTGTCTCTGGAATAGCATCAGGAGTAGTCTGGAAACCTAGTAAATCACCAAACTCTTTGTGAGAGAAGGAGTAGTCAATCCCGAACAACCTGAAAACAGCGAGTCCATCGGGTCCAGCCCAAGGTTCATGATGAAACGAGCTGAGGAACTCAAGAGTCAAGTTCCTATAAGTGTTGTTCCTATCGTCAAACTGGTCCCACTGGAGTTGATGGCATAAGAATCTGATGCTTGGCTCTATCCCCAAGGCATCCATGCAGTCATGGTCAGGGTACCTGGTAGGAGCCATAGGGCGTCTCATGTCGACATAGTAACGCTCTCTCTGTGCGTCGTCTCTAAAGGCCACATGCATGTCATCAGGGTTCTGCATTCTGTACAAGGTTAGGAAACAAGTCCTGAAATCACATAAAACATTCAATCGTTAGTCCTGACATAATAATAAAATAAAACAAATTAAAATAAAGTAAAAATAAATAAAAAGTACATAAATAAGAAAACCATGGGTTGCCTCCCATGTAGCGCTTGTTTAACGTCATTAGCTCGACGACCGATTTTTAAACATCATTGGAAGGATATGGTGGATCACTCAGAGTATGACAAGTGTATGTTGTTGGGATGTCACCTCCTTCGTAGGGCTTCAACCTCTGTCCATTGACGATGAACGATTTACATGTTTGGTTCTTGATTTCAATAGCGCCGGATCTTAGGATCTTAGATACTTCGAATGGGCCAGTCCATCTCGAACGAAGCTTCCCTGGAAAAAGTCGTAACCTAGAATCGAACAAGAGAACAGGATCGCCTATTTTGAAGTTTCTTCTTATGATTCTTTTGTCATGCCAAGCTTTTGTTCTTTCTTTGTATATGATGGCATTTTCGTAGGCGGATTGTCTGAGCTCTTCTAATTTGTGGATATCAAGGATACGTTTCTCACCAGCAGTCAAGTAATCCAAATTCAAAGTTTTGATGGCTCAATAGGCCTTATGCTCTAACTCAAAAGGTAAGTGACATGATTTTCCATAGACCAGTTGGTAAGGGGTTGTTCCTATAGGAGTTTTGAAAGCGGTTCTATAGGCCCATAATGCTTCTTGAAGTTTCTGTGACCAATCCTTTCTAGATATAGAGACAGTCTTCTCGAGGATTTGTTTGATCTCCCTATTAGATACTTCCACTTGTCCATTGGTCTGTGGGTGGTATGGTGTTGCTACTCTATGCTTAACTCCATATTTGCTTAAAAGTTTATCAAATATTCTTGATATGAAGTGTGATCCTCCATCACTTATGACTAAACGGGGTGTTCCAAACCTGGGAAATATATAGTTTTTGAATAATTTGATGACTACTCTGGTGTCGTTTGTGGGTGCGGCGATATCTTCAATCCATTTAGACACGTAGTCAACTGCTACTAAGATGTACTGATTTCCAAAAGATGGTGGGAACGGTCCCATAAAGTCTATACCCCATACGTCGAAAAGTTCTACTTCTTGGATATTTCTTAACGGCATTTCATTGCGTCTTGAAATATTTCCTGTGCGTTGGCATCTATCACACTTGACAATGAAAGCATGGACATCACGCCACATAGTAGGCCAGAATAGGTCGGCTTGAAGAATCTTGGCGTAGGTCTTAGATGTGCTCGCATGTCCACCATAGGGTGCAGAGTGACAATGCTCAATTATATTATTTACCTCTTCTTCTGGAACACAACGGCGGAAAATGCCATCTTTACCTCTCTTGAAAAGAAATGGTTCGTCCCAATAGACGTTTCTCACATCACTATAGAACTTCTTCTTCTGGTGGTAGTTTAGATCAGGGGGTATGATGTCAGCGGCTAGGTAATTAACAAAGTCTGGATACCAAGGTACATTACTTATAGCTAAGGATTTATGAGAATGCTCATGTGGGTCTGGGTTATCTTCTTCAATAGTTTCTAGTTGGGCTATCAGTCTATCATAGGTAAAATCGTCATTTATGGGTACTGAGTCAGGTTTCAGGTATTCTAGCCTAGATAGGTGATCAGCTACCACATTATCAGTGCCTTTCTTATCACGGATATCCAAATCAAACTCTTGCAGTAATAGAATCCATCGAAGTAACCTAGGCTTGGCATCCTTTTTGCTTAGCAAGTAACGAATGGCAGCATGGTCGGTATAAACTATAATCTTGGCTCCTACTAGATAAGATCTAAATTTGTCTATGGAAATAACTACAACTAGGAGCTCTTTTTCGGTTGTTGCGTAGTTGAGCTGTGCAGCGTCTCGGGTTCTACTGGCATAATAAATTACATGTAACTTTTTGTCTTTTCTTTGACCTAGAACGGCTCCAACAGCATAATCACTGGCGTCACACATTATCTCAAACGGTTCTGACCAATCAGGGGGTTTCATTATAGGTGCTGAAATCAGAGCTTGCTTCAGAAGATTAAATGCTTCAGTACATTTTTCATCGAAGATAAATTCAGCATCTTTCATCAAAAGACCAGTTAAGGGCTTTGTTATTTTGGAGAAATCCTTGATAAAACGTCGGTAAAATCCGGCATGTCCAAGAAAACTTCTTATCTCCCTGATAGTCTTCGGCGGTTTTAGATTCTCTATGACTTCTATTTTTGCTTTATCTACCTCTATACCTTTTTCGGAAACTATATGTCCTAAAACAATCCCTTCGGTGACCATGTGTTGCACCCCAAAATTTGCCCTCACAATACAAGACTTTGTGTTCTAAGAAGGTTCACAAGGTTCACAAGTTTCTCAATGCTTATATAACCTTTCATGAGGTTCATGAAGTCTACAAGTTACTTCTTGAAGGTTCACAAGGTTCACAAGTTTCACAATGATTACAAAGCTTTCCTGAGGTTTATGAGGTCTACAAAGCCACTTCATGAGGTTCACAAAGTTCACAAGCTTCACAATATCTCCCATGAGTATCACAAGACACTTTATGAAGGTTCACAAGGTTCACAAAGTTCACAATGGGTCAGAAGAGTTGACAATTCCCTCAGACAATGCACCTCCTAAGCAGTGCATCCAAAACTAGGGTTTTGACTTTAATCAGGCTAAATGGACTTCCAATACCTCAAGTGAGTTTCATAACATCTCATATGTGTATAAGAACCCCCATGACAAGTTTCAAGACTTTTCTCAAAAGTTTGCTCAGTCAGATGATCAGATAAGTCAAAATCAGTCAATGCAGTTAAAAAGTCAAACTGAGGTCAACTGTGGTCAAACCAAAGTCAAACTTCATGATTTTTTGCCAACATCAAGTATATGAAGTAAAATTCATCATTTGATCAAGGGTTGATCATGATTCACCAAGGAGATTCCAGATCATCAATAATCAGGAGTTTCTAAATTAGGGTTTCCTTAGTAAAAGTCAACTGAACTTTGACCAATCATAACTTTCACATACTTCATCACCAAGTCTCCATCCAAAGCTCATTTTGAAGGAAATTGAATTCTCTACAACTTTGATGTTGAAAGCTAAGCCCAAAAATGCTTCATTTGAAAGATATGATCTAAGACATTATAGGTCATTTCAAAAGTCAACAAAAAGTCAACAACTTCAAAAGGGCATAACTTGAGATTGGTAAATGATATGGACCTGAAACCAAGGGGGTTGTTTAGAGGACTCTTCAAGCTTTCCAAAAAGTCCAAGAACACCCTCATACCTTTAAAATTGAGGGAGATGTGCCCTTGCAAAGTTGGGCAATTTTGTGATGGTTTATGTTGAAAATGGAGGTTTAAAATCATTTCTTTCCAAATGGGCTGCCCAAGTTATGATCCAATCCATACAACAACATCATGCACGACCCAATGGTGAGAAATTCTGATTTTTATATTTTTATTTGATATTTATTTGAATTTTATTCATTTTAAATCAAATTAAATCAAAATAAAATATAAAAAATCAAAGTTGGAACATGATTCTTCTTCTAGAAATTAATCAATGCTGTTTAATATGATTTGATCTTGTACAAATTCGTGCTAGACCAAATTAGAAGGCAAATATTTGATTTTTTCACACTTTAAGATCATGACATTCCTTCACCATGAAGTCTTCCCAAAAGCCCATAAATCCATCATCTTTTGACCTAAATTTGATCTCATATAAGTATACAATAGAAACCAATCACGAGGGGACGAAATCCAGCAGCCAAAAGTGTAAGTTCATTGTTCAAAAATTCATCAAAAAAAGTGTAATTCGAATTCTCTATTCCAAGGCACTAGAAGGTAAAATAAGAACATGGTTGGCTTCCTTGGACATCATGGATCATGAATCACCATTCATAAGCATTCAAACCATGCCCTAATGATAAACCCGAAGCATTGTTCATGCTTGAAATATTTTTTTCGGTTACATCAATTCATTGCATTTAAACGGATTTTGTTTGGCTAATATTGTTTGTTGTGTGTTGTAGAATGTTTCTGGGCAGGAAAACTCAAGAACCCGTACCTAATTCACAAGATGCCATTATTAGGGTTTGGACTTAGATTTAGGGACTTTTGATTTAGTGAATATAAATTGATTCTAAAGACATAGAATGAATCGTGTGGATGCCAGGAACATGCTGTTGTGCTTAATTTTTAAAAATTGTATGGTTTTGTTGCTTGTTGATATTCGTAGGTTTTGCTGGAAGTTGGTTTTCGCAGGAAAAATTGCAACAATATTCGCAGGTGATTTCGAAGGTCTCAAGGAAGAAGAAGACCAGTTCCCGCGCGCTGGAAAATTCAAATATTGGTGAAAATATGTTTTGAATTATTGTTGTTTGTTTATCACAGGTGTGCTTGTGGCCCAGTGGAAGGAGGCGTATGCATACTGGCCGTATGACTTGTGTTCGAATCCTGGCCATGACAAAATTTTGGTTATTTTCCTTATTTACGTATTGATTATTACATATTATGAATTGGTGTTGGTTTATAAGCAGATGGGCTCTTCCAGCCAGGTGGTAACGCGCGCATACTTGTATACATAAGGTCCTGGGTTCAATCCTCCCCCAGGCCTTTTGTTTTTCACTTATTTTGCTGATTATTGGATTGAAAGAACAAAACCATTTGGAGGCAATTCTTCTTGCACCAACCAGTGCCTGGCCCAGTGGTAGAGTATATGATCTTGTGAGCTAAGCCTCCTGGGTTCAAAACCCAGCCAGGTATGTTTTGCTATTTTCTTTATTTATCTGTTTTTCTCACTTTTGTTAATTGATTTATATTTTAAATATACATGTAATTAAAATTATTTCATAAGTATATATTCAAATAGGTTCAAATATTCAAAAATCATAAAAAAAAATTACTATTTCTTTTATGTGATTAAAAAAAAAATATGTATATTATTAGAATAATTTTGTATATTATAATTTAAACCCTTAAAAAAATATTTCTCTAAACAAACCCTAATTTATTTTTTTAAACCTAATTCTATTCTAAATAAATTTATTTTCCAATTCTTAATGTAATTATTATATATATATATATATTTATTATAATTCTTATAAATTTTGTAAATATGTTTATAATCCAAATTATTTTTTCTTTTAAATGTTTAGAAACAATTTAATCTATAATAATTATATTTTTGTATATGGTTTAAAATAATTTGTAAATATAATAATTAATAGAATTAAATTTTATAAACATGATTAATATTATAAATATGATATTTAGAACCTATTTTCTTCTTATAATATGTATATATTGTTTAATAAATAAATGTTAATATATGTTTATAATAATTAAATTTTGTGATCACAATATATTTAAAAAATAACTTAATAATTGTTTGTTCATATTTGTTTCTAAATATAATTGTTCATATTAAAAATTGTTAATTTCTTATTCTTATAATATTTTAATTAATTTTGTTTGTTATTACTACTAACCATATTATTTATTTTGCTTTGTTAATTTTACATTGTGATTATTTCATTAATTTTTATTATTCACTAACCTCTTTTATTTTATTATTACTAACTTTATTTATTTTTAATATTTTTACTAATCCTATTTTCTTAATTTTTATTATTACTAACCCTTTAATTATTCATTTATTGCCTATTATATTGTTGCTTATTATTTATATTTATGCTTTTTGCCATTTATTTTAATTTGCTTATTATTATAATTTCTTGTAATTGTTTCCCAGATGTAATTTTGTAATTATTTAATTATTATTGTTATGGTTAGTAATTAGGGAGTGCAAATATGTATTTTATTTAAAAATTAACTTAGATCACTTTAATAATAAGATAAATTTAAATTAAACACTCACACACGTAAGTCGATTTTAATCGCCGTCTCACTTTCTAAGGTTATCCCTCCAGTTGCTTACGAATAAGGTCAAGTGGGGTGTATAAAGCAAGTCCCTTTCAAAAGAAAAAATCATCAAGTCCCTAATGGTTGCCTTTACGAATCAAGTCCCTTCGAATAATGATGATAGTTCCTCCTATATGCTTATTACACCCCACAGTTGCCTTCATAAGAACAGATGTCCCTCTCATGTTCCTTACATCCAAGGTAATGACTACCTACTCCTTAATAGTAGGGATAGTCTTACCAAGGAAAGGATAAAGAATAAGAAAGACTTTAAACTCTAGGGTAGGTTCCTCTTATGTACTTGCTCACTTCAAAAAAAACTTTTCACACTTAACAATTTCAAACAAATTTTCAAAAACAAGTTTTTACACATCCGTACATGGATTATTATTAACTATTCTGAAAATTTTCTTGTTCACACACTACACTTTCAAAAACAATTCAAAAGTGAGCTAAGTAACTAAGAGCCCATGGATAACCATGGATGTAAAGGGTGCTAACACCTTCCCTTTACATAACTTACCCCCCGGACCCAAAATATTCTCTTAAGGTCTTTCCTGTTCTTTTATAACCTTTCCTTATGGATAAAATAAAAGTCGGTGGCGACTCTTGCTATCCGCAACATTACTTAAAGTCAGTTCTCCCACCGTGTTACAGAACTGGCGACTCTGCTGGGGATTTAAATTTAAGAGGGGTACCCTTAGGAATTAGATCACTTTAAATTGTTTGCCTTGTTTGCTTTATATTACTTGTTGGGGTGCTCTTATGTGTGAAAGGTCCTAACCCGGATCTAGTGTACCTTAGGTAAATGGCAATAGACCAAGGAAACTGTACGACGTATATCGATACGGTTGATCTGGTGGCCATAGTTAGTGCGACTTCTTGGTTGGTGCTTATGTTCCTTAAGTCAAGTTGAGGATAATATGAGGCTGCCATATGTTGTCAATGCACTAACTAACTTTTAGAACCCTAGTTATCCCATCTTGGCCTTTAGAAAGTAGTGAGGTAACCGGCTTTGGTGCAGACTGAAGTTGGTTGACACTCGATACTACGCTCATTGAGATCTTAAACTTGGAGGGTTTTGGTTGGCAAGTAAGTTGCCTTCTGATCAACCACCCTTGTGAAGGATCAATGATATTGAGATCCCTTAGAACCCGGTTACTTTTGTAGGACAGGATGAACCATCTAACTTCAGGGGAGGGTACTTACCTTAAACCTCATGCAAGCCTTTAAACCTAGGGCTATGGTGTGACTTGTTTGTGTGTGCCACATGTTTGTGATTGAGCATAACATCATGACATCATCATGCATCATGAGCATATCATTTTCCCTAACCATTTCAAGGACCAAGGGATTTATTTTTGTTCTTTGTTGCAGGTCATGGCTTCTGCTCGTAGAAACACCATCAGGATCAACTTTGTGGGCATACCTGCCAAGCTTAAAGAGTTGGTTTCTCAAGTGTCTGATCATTCCCAGTTCAACAAGAGACATGGTCACTTATTGGATTTAGTTACTTCAGGATTCAGTGAAGACATGATGAGTGTGCTGTTTCAGTTCTTTGACCCTAAGCACCACTGCTTTACATTCCCTGACTATCAGCTGGTTCCAACCATGGAGGAGTTCTCTAAACTTTTGGGCATACCTGTTCTTGATCAAAGACCTTTCACAGGCTTGGAGAAGGAGCTTAAACCAGAAGTTATTGCTGCAGCTCTACATCTGAAGAAGTCTGACATTGTTCTAGAGACGAGAAGTGGAGTCAAGGGTATTCTTGCCAAAGTACTAATGGACAAGGCTCAAATGTTCTTGAAGGCCATGAGCTATGATGCTTTTGAGGAAATCCTAGCCTTGCTAATATATGGTTTAGTATTGTTCCCCAATCCAGATCAGTTCATAGATGTTCATGCCATCAACATTTTCCTGAGTCACAATCCAGTGCCTACATTGCTTGGAGATATCCTACATTCTCTTTATACCCGTACTACAAGGGCAAGAGGAACTTTGATGTGCTGCATGCCTTTACTTTCTAGGTGGTTTATTTCTCACCTTCCTCGCTCAGTAATGAAGAATGAGCAAGGGTTCAGATGGTCCAAGAGGATCATGTCACTTTCTCACTCAGACATCCATTGGTGCTTCAGATCTATGGAGAATGTCACCATCATTGACCGTTGTGGGGAGTTTCCTAATGTGCCACTTCTAGGCATAAGAGGAGGCATCACCTACAACCCCTCTCTAGCTTTACGACAGTTTGGTTACGCTCGAAGCGATGGCCCGCATGACATGTTGATTCAGGGCATTGTGTTTGATTACGACAACGATCTTCAGGGTTACCGTCAGAGATTCATACGAGCTTGGGGAAAGGTAAACAGGGTTGACAGCAAGACACTGGAGCCTAAGTACACTATTCCTATGGAGGCTTATCTCAGATGGGTACGATCTCGTGCTCAGACACTCATGATGCCATATCCTGCCGTCCTACCAGTTACCATGGAACCTGTTGCTGAAGGAGACACAGCTTATACCATCCTTCACCTAGACATGCCTACTGATAAGGAAGACTTGCAGAGATCATGGATCCAACTGAAGGAGCAAAGGGATACTTTCGAGGCTCACTACAAAGCAAGCCAAGCAAAAATCCTAGAGCTAACAAAGCAACTTCATGAGGAACGAAACCTCAATTCATACCTCAACATAAAGAGGAAACGTCCATGGGAGACTTAAAACCCCATCTTTTGTACTTATTTTATTTCATTTCATTGATGTATGCCTAAAAGGCAAAACAAGTTATTACTAATAAAAGTTACTTTCTTGTTTGTTTAAGCAAATTTAAATCCTGCGGTCCTTGAAAACATTGCATATGCATTCCCATATCATTTCATTGCATCACAGGTTTATAATTGTGCACAGGTTTCTCATCTTCTCGCTGTTTATTTTAGCAATGGCTCTTGAACAATCAGTTAAGGATCTTCAGGCACAGAATGCACAGTTCCAAGAGCTGATCCTGAACCTATCCAAGGGGCAGGATGAATTGAAGACGCTGCTGGCCAAGAAGACTAAGAAGACTAGAAGGTCTGCTGGGTTGATCAACATGGGAAGAAGGTTCAAAGGTCTTGCCAAGACCAAGGAACCAGCTGAAGACTATGAATCTGAAGAATCTGAGCAAGAGGTAGGCAGTCTCCACCATTCAATGGGGGACTCTGATTCTGAGGCTAATTACTACCATGAGCCTAATGAAGACAAATTCAAGATGCTGGTGGATAGAATGGATGCTATGGAATTACAGAAATCATCTGGGCTGGATTTTGAGGATTTGAGTTTGATATCCGGGGTTGTGATACCCATTGGTTTCAAGGTTCCTACTTTTGTTGTCTATGATGGGGTCTCTTGTCCCAAATTGCATCTGAGGTCATATGTCAGAAGAATTCAACCCCACACTGCTGATAAGAAGTTGTGGATCCATTTCTTTCAAGAGAGCTTATCTGGAGCTCAGCTGGAGTGGTATTATCAGTTGGAGAGTGTCAACATCAGAGACTGGAATGATCTTGCTGAAGCTTTTTATAAACAGTATCAATACAATGCTGACTTAGCCCCCACTCGCATGCAGCTTCAGAGCATGTCTATGGGTGCCAAAGAAAGTTTTAAGGAGTATGCTCAGAAATGGAGAGATTTAGCTGGAAGAGTTCAACCCCCTTTAACTGACAGGGAATTGGTTGATATGTTCATGTGTACGCTGAATGGTCCGTTCTACAGTCATCTCATTGGAAGCTCATCATCTGGCTTCACTGAGTTGATCATGACAGGAGAGCGAGTAGAGAATGGTATCAAGAGTGGTAAGATCCAAGTGGGCACTTCTTCATCAGGTGCTACAAAGAAGCCTCCCACTGGGAAGAAAGAATCCAATGCTGTTTATGGTCAACCTGATCGTAACAGAAGGCATCAGTCTGTTAGTGCAGTTCATATTTCAAATCCAACTCCTGCAACAACGGAACAGCCTCAAGGCAACCAACAGAGGGCTAGAAGACAGTTCACGAAGATCAACATGTCAATGGCTCAGGCATTGCAACACTTGTTGAAGGCTGAACTTATTACCCTGAGGGAGGCTCCTCAGAATCCCAATGTTACCTCTCCCAAGTACAATCCCAATGCACGATGTGCATATCATTCAAACTGTCCAGGACATGATACTAATAACTGCTGGGTCTTGAAGAACAAAATTCAAGATATGATTGATGCTGGAGAAATTGAATTTGATCCTCCGGGTACCCCCAATGTGATTACTGCTCCAATGCCAAACCACGAGAAGACTGTCAATGCCATTGAGGAAGATCTGCATATCCGTTCAGTTGATGAATTGACCACACCATTGGCCATCATCAGAAAGAAGTTAGTGCAAGCTGGGTTCTTTCCGGGTTGTCGTGAAGATTGTGTTTATTGTGAGTATAATCCAGAGAAGTGCTTCAGGTTGAAAGATGGCATTCAACGTCTCATGGATAAGTATACCATAGTGTTTGAAAGAAGACCAGCATCTGTAGAAAGTATGGTGGATCATCTGACTCAGGGTAAGAAGATTGAAGAGGTTGATATGGTTGACAAAGTACCGGTGAGAATCACTTCAAAGGGTCCCATTAAAATCACTCATCAGGGCCCAATCAAGATTACTGCTGAAGGTCCTGTGAAAGTTGTTGCTGAAGCCAGAGTGGCTCCTCTAATCATTACCACTCCTGGTCCTATTCCTTATACATCTGACAAAGCTGTGCCTTGGCACTATGGGTCGGATGTTTACATCCATGGTGTTAAGCAGGAGCCTTTACCTGATGTGCCTGTTGACATTGATAATATTGCCGGATTTAGCAAGATCACTCGTAGTGGAAGAGTCTTCTCTCCTCCAGTTGCTTCTAAGAGTGCAGTTACTCCTGCTGCTACTTCCACCACTGATGCTCGGGGCAAGGGTCCTGTTATTGAGCCTGTATCTACTGATGTGCCAGCTGCTGATGATCTTTCTAAGCAGATGGAAGAAGTATTGAAAATCATTCGCAAGAGTGATTATGACATTGTTGATCAGTTGGGGCATACTCCCTCAAAGATTTCTATGTTATCCTTGTTGTTATGTTCTGAGGCTCATGCCAAGTCATTGATCAAGTTTCTAAAGATGGCTCATGTACCCAGTGCAATTTCTGTTGACCAATTTGAGAACTGTGTTGCCCACCTAACCTATGACAATGGGTTAGGATTTTCTGATGCTGACTTGACCCCTGCCAAGAGGGATCATAACAGGGCCTTGCATATTTCAATTGAATGCAGGGGCACTACCCTGTCTCATGTGCTGATAGACAATGGTTCCTCTTTGAATGTGTTGCCTAAGGAGGTCCTGAACAAGCTGAGTCCTGAAGATGCTGTGCTGAAGCCCAGTAATATTGTGGTAAAGGCTTTTGATGGTTCCAGAAGAGTAGTGCATGGGGAAATTGATCTTCCAATCCAAGTTGGTTCCCAGGTGTTTACTGCTACATTTTATGTGATGGATATTCGTCCTTCGTACTCTTGTCTGCTTGGTCGTCCCTGGATCCATGGGGCAGGTGCTGTGACCTCTACATTGCACCAAAAGTTGAGATATCCGGTGAATGGAAAGGTTGTTACTGTCTATGGAGAAGAAGAATACTTTGTCAGCCATGTAAACACTTTCAGGTATCTGGAAATGGAAGGTGAATACATTGAGACTCCGTGTCAGTCATTTGAAGTGGTTCCCTGGGTTGTTAATGATTGTGTAGCTCCTCCTGCTGTGAAGAAAGTTCCTGTGGTCACCAGAAAGCCTCCAACAATGGCAATGGCTTCCCTCAATGATGCTAGAGCTGTGGTGGATGAAGGTGGTTGTACTATTTGGGGTCAGCTTCCTGATATTCCATACAAGTCTGACAAGTTTGGTTTGGGTTTCACTGCAGAGTCCCAGAAGGCTGTTCGACGTGCTCGTGCTGCCCGTATCACTAGTCAAGGGGTTGTGAAGGACCAGATTAATGCTGTGGGAGATCAAGACGAAGACTACAACTTGGATGCATGGATTTTTCCTACTGTGGGTGCTGGACTCAATAATTGGAAAGCTGAAGATGTTATCCCTATCTCCTTTAGTCAGGAGTAAATACTATTACTGTGTTATGTTTTAAGTTTGTAATTTCTGAACAATTGAACTTTCAAGCCATGTGCCTTACCCGGGGCACAATGGTGTGCTTGTTACGGGTTGTCATTTCATTTGCATACTTCATTCAATAAAATCAGTGGACGTTTCGTTTTCGTAAATATTGTGTTCCTTGTCTTTCTTTTCTTTATTTTTGCTTTATCAGCTATGTGTTCTTACACACACCCACCTCACTAAAATGCAGATCCTCATCCACTCTGGATCCTGTTGATAACAGTTCTACTATTGCCAATTATGATTTCGAGAATCCGATCTATCAAACTGAAGACGGAAATGAGGACGATTGTGAAATACCTGTAGAGCTTGCTAGGTTGTTACAACAAGAAGAGAAAGCTATACAGCCACATGAAGAGCCAGTCGAGGTTGTGAATCTGGGAACTGAAGAAAACAGGAAAGAGGTCAAGGTAGGGGCTGATTTAGAGGACAGTGTCAAGAATAAGTTGATTCAGATGTTACGTGACTATGTGGAGATCTTTGCTTGGTCTTATGAAGATATGCCAGGGTTGGATACAGACATTGTGGTTCACCGTTTGCCAGTGAAAGAAGATTGTCGTCCAAAGAAGCAGAAGGTTCGTCGTATGCGTCCTGAGATGTCAGAAAAGATCAAGGCAGAGGTAATGAAACAGTTCAATGCAGGGTTCTTAGCAGTGACTTCTTATCCTCAGTGGGTTGCAAATGTGGTACCAGTTCCTAAGAAAGATGGTAAGGTACGTATGTGTGTGGACTACAGAGATTTGAACAAGGCTAGCCCTAAAGATGACTTTCCACTTCCTCATATTGATATTCTGGTAGACAACACTGCTCAGCATAAGGTATTCTCTTTTATGGATGGTTTCTCTGGTTACAATCAAATCAAGATGGCACCTGAAGATATGGAGAAGACAACATTTGTGACACAGTGGGGCACCTTTTGCTATAAGGTAATGCCATTTGGTTTAAAGAACGCAGGGGCAACATATCAGCGTGCTATGGTGGCTTTGTTTCATGATATGATTCATCATGAGATAGAGGTATATGTGGATGATATGATAGCCAGATCTCAGAATGAAGAGCAACATCTTGATCATCTGCACAAGTTGTTTGAAAGGTTGAAGAAATACAAGTTGAGGTTGAACCCAAACAAGTGTACTTTTGGAGTTAGATCTGGTAAACTCTTGGGGTTCATTGTCAGTGGCAAAGGTATTGAAGTGGATCCTGCAAAAGTGAAAGCTATACGAGAGATGCCAGCTCCCCGTACTGAGAAGGAGGTTAGAGGTTTCTTGGGACGATTGAACTATATTTCAAGATTTATTTCCCAGTTAACCACCATTTGTGAGCCCATCTTCAAGTTGTTGAAGAAAGATCAGGTGATGGAATGGAATGATGAGTGCCAGACTGCCTTTGATGAAATCAAGAGATATCTGCTAGAACCACCAATTTTGATGCCACCAGTTGATGGAAGACCCTTGATTATGTACTTAACAGTGTTAGACAACTCAATGGGGTGTGTGTTGGGGCAACATGACGAGTCTGGTCGAAAAGAGCAGGCAATATACTACCTTAGCAAAAAGTTTACCGACTGTGAAACAAGATACTCACTGCTCGAGAAAACTTGCTGCGCTTTGGCATGGGCTGCTCGCCGACTAAGACAGTATATGTTGACCCATACTACCTTATTGATTTCTAAGATGGATCCAATCAAGTACATATTTGAGAAACCTGCTCTCTCCGGAAGAATTGCAAGATGGCAAATGATCTTGACAGAATATGATATACAGTATACTACTCAGAAGGCCATCAAAGGAAGTGTTGTTGCTGATCATTTGGCTCATCAAGCAGTGGATGATTATCAGTCAATGAGTTTTGATTTCCCTGATGAAGACATTATGCTTATTACCAAAGAACCTGGACAATATGACGGACCTGAACAAGGATCCCGATGGACTATGGTTTTTGATGGTGCCTCTAACGCACTTGGTAATGGTGTTGGTGTTGTGATTAGTTCCCCTGAAGGTTGTCATACCCCGATTACTGCCAGACTTTGTTTCCATTGTACCAACAACATGGCTGAGTATGAGGCATGTATCCTGGGTATTAAAGTTGCTATTGATATGAAGATTCAGTTCCTTGATGTGTATGGAGATTCAGCCCTGGTAGTCAGTCAGATTAAAGGAGATTGGGATACTAAGCATGATAATCTCATTCCTTACAGAGAGCATGTTTTGTCTTTGATCCTACATTTCAAAGAGATTACTTTTGAGCACATTCCACGAAGAGAGAATCAGTTGGCAGATGCATTGGCCACCATGGCATCTATGTTTGAGATCAACTGGGATGATGGAGCTCCCAAGATTACCATTGATAGATTTGAAAAGCCTGCATATTGCAATGAGATTGACACAGAAGGGGCAAAGGAGAAGCCTTGGTTCTATGAAGTGAAAAGATATCTTGAAGCTCAGGAATTCCCTGAAGGGGCATCTGTCAAAGATAGGAAGTTCCTGAGAAGGTTTTCTGCTAAGTTCTTTTTGAGTAATGGCATTCTGTATAAGCGCAATCATGATTCAACTATGCTTCGTTGTGTGGATAAGAAGGAAGCTACAGAAATTATGGAAGAGATGCATGATGGGACCTTTGGCACTCATTCTAGTGGTCATACCATGGCAAAGAAGATTTTGAGAGCAGGTTACTATTGGTCTACCATGGAAGCTGATTGCTATCAACACTCCAGAACATGTCACAAATGTCAAATTTATGCTGATAAAGTCCATGTACCTCCATCACCATTGAATGTGTTGACTGCTCCTTGGCCTTTTGCCATGTGGGGCATTGATATGATTGGTGAGATCAAGCCTACTGCTTCTAATGGGCATCGTTTCATCCTGGTTGCTATTGATTACTTCACGAAGTGGGTGGAGGCAGCTTCATTTGCATCTGTTACCAAGAATGTTGTGGCTCGGTTCATTAAGAATAATCTCATATGTAGGTATGGCATCCCTGAAAGGATTATCACTGACAATGGCTCTAATCTGAACAACACTATGATTACTGATCTCTGCACGCAGTTCAAGATTAAGCATCACAATTCTTCTCCGTATCGTCCAAAGATGAATGGGGTAGTTGAAGCTGCTAATAAGAACATTAAGAAGATTGTACAGAAGATGACTGTTACATACAAAGATTGGCATGAGATGTTGCCGTTTGCTCTTCATGGTTATCGTACCACAGTACGTACTTCAACAGGGGCAACCCCATTCTCCTTGGTCTATGGTATGGAAGCAGTTCTGCCCATTGAAGTTCAGATTCCCTCCTTAAGAATTATGAAGGATGCAGGCTTGGATGAAGATGAGTGGATTCAGACTCGACTTGACCAGATAAATTTGATTGATGAGAAGAGGTTAGCAGCAGTTTGTCATGGCCAGATGTACCAGAAACGAATGATCAAAGCTTTTAACAAGAAGGTTAAGCCAAAGGTATATCAGGATGGTGACTTGGTAATCAAGCGTATCATATTACCACAGGGTGATCCTAGGGGCAAGTGGACTCCGACATATGAAGGACCATTTGTAGTCAAGACAGTATTCTCAGGAGGTGCCATGATACTGACTACAATGGATGGTGAAGACTTCCCACAGCCTGTAAACGCAGACATAGTTAAAAAATACTACGCATAAAAAGAGACCCGCTAGGATGACAGGCCTAGGCAAAAATAAGGGCATCCCGGCAAACCAAAAGGGTTTGGGCAAAAATTAGGGATATATATAAAAAGATGTACACCCGGCAAGTTGAAAATCTGAAAAGGCGGCTTGGGCAAAAAAGGGTATCCCGGTGGATTGAAAACCTGAAAGGGCAATCCAGGCAAAAGTTAGGGATTAAAGCGTATGACTATGTCTCATTTGGATCACCCATGAAACTGCAACCAGTTGTACTACTTACTCAAGCTCGAACAGATAAAGCTCAATTCAATCGTTTCCGTCTCAACAGCAAGAAGATGAGATACTTGAAGATAATGGCAATAGTAGAATTGAAACTCAATAGGATTGTTTCCCACATAGCTGACTCTTTTTAAAACTTTATGGCAAAATCCTCTTACTAGGGTTTATGTCTCCTTGTACAAACTTACCCGTGTATGGGTCACTTTTTGATATAAATAAATTCCATCTTTTGAATCCAGATTTACTTTTACCCTATTTACATAAGCGAAACGTCCATTGGTTGTGTTTGAATGTATGTATGCTTTTGAATATGATTAATGTTTACCAAAAATGCATGAATGCTTTCAATATGATTGATGTTTACCAGAAATGCATAAAAATGCAGTAATAGTATTTACTAAGGACGAACGAGGGGAGGATGTCAACGAAGCTTCGCCGGTTCACTTTTACAAGACAGTTACAAACTCTCAGTAGGACGAATCCATATTCATAAAGTCTTATCTCCCCTGGAATTTATATCCATCTCTTTTATCCTCATACGGATATTCGGGAATTTACTTTCCAATAAGGGTACGACGAACGAAGACGGGATGCTATCTCTACCCTACCATCAAACGAAGACGAAGGTTATATATACCTTACTATCCCAGCATACGGGAGGTTATCTATACCTTACCATCCCCAACAACGGGAGGTTATATCTATACCTTATTATCCCCAGCAGACAGAGGGTTATATATTCTTCAACAACGAACCGGGATTTATTTTCCCTGGCCAGCAGTTGTTATATGAAGATATCCAGACGCTTCCGGCAGTATCATATCATACATACATCATCCATAGACATATAGTACATTACCTAAATGCATCATATCATACATGCATACATAAAGCATAAACTAATGTTATTATACAAAAGCTACCTTGTTTCAGGTTAATTATCCAATAAACAAACTTATGATCGTTGGGACTGCTTTATCGTAACCTCAGGGTTACTTTATCCTCCTGATAAGCTTCTTGTTATTTTGGGACTGCTTTATTGTCACCTCAGGGTTACTTTATCCTCCTGATAAGCTTATTATTACTTTGGGACTGCTTTATTGTTACCTCAGGGTTACTTTATCCTCCTGATGACTTCTCATGACTTCAAGACTGCTTTAGAGTTATCATTATTGATTGCTCTATCCTCCTGAAATCTCATTATTACTTCAAGACTGCTTTAGAGTTATCATTATTGATTGCTCTATCCTCCTGAGGTCATATCACTACTTCAAGACTGCTTTAGAGCTATTGATTGCTCTATCCTCCTGAGGTCATATCACTACTTCAAGACTGCTTTAGAGCTATTGATTGCTCTATCCTCCTGAGGTCATATTATTATTTCAAGACTGCTTTAGAGTTATCATTGCTCTATCCTCCTGAAATCATTACTTCAAGACTGCTTTAGAGTTATCATTATTGATGGCTCTATCCTCCTGAAACCCTATTATTATTTCAAGACTGCTTTAGAGTTATCATTGCTCTATCCTCCTGAAATCATTACTTCAAGACTGCTTTAGAGTTATCATTATTGATGGCTCTATCCTCCTGAAACCCTATTATTACTTCAAGACTGCTTTAGAGTTATCATTATTGATTGCTCTATCCTCCTGAAATCACATTATTATCTCAAGACTGCTTTAGAGTTATCATTATTGATTGCTCTATCCTCATGAAATCATTACTTCAAGACTGCTTTAGGGTTATCATTATTGATTACTCTATCCTCATGAGGACATGCTGCTACATCAGTATTACTCCAGTATCCTGAAAAACATATCATCAATACCTCAGGACTGCTCCAGACTCCTGACAGCTTTCATTATACCTCCATATTTTGGGCTGCTTTACCTTCCAAGAAATATGTCTGAAGAACTTTCCCCTAGTGGCATCTTTAAGCCCACTCAATCATATTCAACCAACCATCAATATCACTCTATGCACTGGTGAGTGCAAATTTTTGGGCTTTTGTGTTCAATCCCCTTCAACCTTCCAGGTCACGACTGGCAAATATACCAATCTAACCCCTCAGGTTTCAGAAAATTGAACAGGGGCAGCTGTTGCACCCCAAAATTTGCCCTCACAATACAAGACTTTGTGTTCTAAGAAGGTTCACAAGGTTCACAAGTTTCTCAATGCTTATATAACCTTTCATGAGGTACATGAAGTCTACAAGTTACTTCTTGAAGGTTCACAAGGTTCACAAGTTTCACAATGATTACAAAGCTTTCCTGAGGTTTATGAGGTCTACAAAGCCACTTCATGAGGTTCACAAAGTTCACAAGCTTCACAATATCTCCCATGAGTATCACAAGACACTTTATGAAGGTTCACAAGGTTCACAAAGTTCACAATGGGTCAGAAGAGTTGACAATTCCCTCAGACAATGCACCTCCTAAGCAGTGCATCCAAAACTAGGGTTTTGACTTTAATCAGGCTAAATGGACTTCCAATACCTCAAGTGAGTTTCATAACATCTCATATGTGTATAAGAACCCCCATGACAAGTTTCAAGACTTTTCTCAAAAGTTTGCTCAGTCAGATGATCAGATAAGTCAAAATCAGTCAATGCAGTTAAAAAGTCAAACTGAGGTCAACTGTGGTCAAACCAAAGTCAAACTTCATGATTTTTTGCCAACATCAAGTATATGAAGTAAAATTCATCATTTGATCAAGGGTTGATCATGATTCACCAAGGAGATTCCAGATCATCAATAATCAGGAGTTTCTAAATTAGGGTTTCCTCAGTAAAAGTCAACTGAACTTTGACCAATCATAACTTTCACATACTTCATCACCAAGTCTCCATCCAAAGCTCATTTTGAAGGAAATTGAATTCTCTACAACTTTTATGTTTAAAGCTAAGCCCAAAAATGCTTCATTTGAAAGATATGATCTAAGACATTATAGGTCATTTCAAAAGTCAACAAAAAGTCAACAACTTCAAAAGGGCATAACTTGAGATTGGTAAATGATATGGACCTGAAACCAAGGGGGTTGTTTAGAGGACTCTTCAAGCTTTCCAAAAAGTCCAAGAACACCCTCATACATTTAAAATTGAGGGAGATGTGCCCTTGCAAAGTTGGGCAATTTTGTGATGGTTTATGTTGAAAATGGAGGTTTAAAATCATTTCTTTCCAAATGGGCTGCCCAAGTTATGATCCAATCCATACAACAACATCATGCACGACCCAATGGTGAGAAATTCTGATTTTTATATTTTTATTTGATATTTATTTGAATTTTATTCATTTTAAATCAAATTAAATCAAAATAAAATATAAAAAATCAAAGTTGGAACATGATTCTTCTTCTAGAAATTAATCAATGCTGTTTAATATGATTTGATCTTGTACAAATTCGTGCTAGACCAAATTAGAAGGCAAATATTTGATTTTTTCACACTTTAAGATCATGACATTCCTTCACCATGAAGTCTTCCCAAAAGCCCATAAATCCATCATCTTTTGACCTAAATTTGATCTCATATAAGTATACAATAGAAACCAATCACGAGGGGACGAAATCCAGCAGCCAAAAGTGTAAGTTCATTGTTCAAAAATTCATCAAAAAAAGTGTAATTCGAATTCTCTATTCCAAGGCACTAGAAGGTAAAATAAGAACATGGTTGGCTTCCTTGGACATCATGGATCATGAATCACCATTCATAAGCATTCAAACCATGCCCTAATGATAAACCCGAAGCATTGTTCATGCTTGAAATATTTTTTTCGGTTACATCAATTCATTGCATTTAAACGGATTTTGTTTGGCTAATATTGTTTGTTGTGTGTTGTAGAATGTTTCTGGGCAGGAAAACTCAAGAACCCGTACCTAATTCACAAGATGCCATTATTAGGGTTTGGACTTAGATTTAGGGACTTTTGATTTAGTGAATATAAATTGATTCTAAAGACATAGAATGAATCGTGTGGATGCCAAGAACATGCTGCTGTGCTTAATTTTTAAAAATTGTATGGTTTTGTTGCTTGTTGATATTCGTAGGTTTTGCTGGAAGTTGGTTTTCGCAGGAAAAATTGCAACAATATTCGCAGGTGATTTCGAAGGTCTCAAGGAAGAAGAAGACCAGTTCCCGCACGCTGGAAAATTCAAATATTGGTGAAAATATGTTTTGAATTATTGTTGTTTGTTTATCACAGGTGTGCTTGTGGCCCAGTGGAAGGAGGCGTATGCATACTGGCCGTATGACTTGTGTTCGAATCCTGGCCATGACAAAATTTTGGTTATTTTCCTTATTTACGTATTGATTATTACATATTATGAATTGGTGTTGGTTTATAAGCAGATGGGCTCTTCCAGCCAGGTGGTAACGCGCGCATACTTGTATACATAAGGTCCTGGGTTCAATCCTCCCCCAGGCCTTTTGTTTTTCACTTATTTTGCTGATTATTGGATTGAAAGAACAAAACCATTTGGAGGCAATTCTTCTTGCACCAACCAGTGCCTGGCCCAGTGGTAGAGTATATGATCTTGTGAGCTAAGCCTCCTGGGTTCAAAACCCAGCCAGGTATGTTTTGCTATTTTCTTTATTTATCTGTTTTTCTCACTTTTGTTAATTGATTTATATTTTAAATATACATGTAATTAAAATTATTTCATAAGTATATATTCAAATAGGTTCAAATATTCAAAAATCATAAAAAAAAAATTACTATTTCTTTTATGTGATTAAAAAAAATATATGTATATTATTAGAATAATTTTGTATATTATAATTTAAACCCTTAAAAAAATATTTCTCTAAACAAACCCTAATTTATTTTTTTAAACCTAATTCTATTCTAAATAAATTTATTTTCCAATTCTTAATGTAATTATTATATATATATATATATATATATATATATATATATATATATATATATATATATATATATATATATATATATATATATATATATTATTATAATTCTTATAAATTTTGTAAATATGTTTATAATCCAAATTATTTTTTCTTTTAAATGTTTAGAAACAATTTAATCTATAATAATTATATTTTTGTATATGGTTTAAAATAATTTGTAAATATAATAATTAATAGAATTAAATTTTATAAACATGATTAATATTATAAATATGATATTTAGAACCTATTTTCTTCTTATAATATGTATATATTGTTTAATAAATAAATGTTAATATATGTTTATAATAATTAAATTTTGTGATCACAATATATTTAAAAAATAACTTAATAATTGTTTGTTCATATTTGTTTCTAAATATAATTGTTCATATTAAAAATTGTTAATTTCTTATTCTTATAATATTTTAATTAATTTTGTTTGTTATTACTACTAACCATATTATTTATTTTGCTTTGTTAATTTTACATTGTGATTATTTCATTAATTTTTATTATTCACTAACCTCTTTTATTTTATTATTACTAACTTTATTTATTTTTAATATTTTTACTAATCCTATTTTCTTAATTTTTATTATTACTAACCCTTTAATTATTCATTTATTGCCTATTATATTGTTGCTTATTATTTATATTTATGCTTTTTGCCATTTATTTTAATTTGCTTATTATTATAATTTCTTGTAATTGTTTCCCAGATGTAATTTTGTAATTATTTAATTATTATTGTTATGGTTAGTAATTAGGGAGTGCAAATATGTATTTTATTTAAAAATTAACTTAGATCACTTTAATAATAAGATAAATTTAAATTAAACACTCACACACGTAAGTCGATTTTAATCGCCGTCTCACTTTCTAAGGTTATCCCTCCAGTTGCTTACGAATAAGGTCAAGTGGGGTGTATAAAGCAAGTCCCTTTCAAAAGAAAAAATCATCAAGTCCCTAATGGTTGCCTTTACGAATCAAGTCCCTTCGAATAATGATGATAGTTCCTCCTATATGCTTATTACACCCCACAGTTGCCTTCATAAGAACAGATGTCCCTCTCATGTCTCTTACATCCAAGGTAATGACTACCTACTCCTTAATAGTAGGGATAGTCTTACCAAGGAAAGGATAAAGAATAAGAAAGACTTTAAACTCTAGGGTAGGTTCCTCTTATGTACTTGCTCACTTCAAAAAAAACTTTTCACACTTAACAATTTCAAACAAATTTTCAAAAACAAGTTTTTACACATCCGTACATGGATTATTATTAACTATTCTGAAAATTTTCTTGTTCACACACTACACTTTCAAAAACAATTCAAAAGTGAGCTAAGTAACTAAGAGCCCATGGATAACCATGGATGTAAAGGGTGCTAACACCTTCCCTTTACATAACTTACCCCCCGGACCCAAAATATTCTCTTAAGGTCTTTCCTGTTCTTTTATAACCTTTCCTTATGGATAAAATAAAAGTCGGTGGCGACTCTTGCTATCCGCAACATTACTTAAAGTCAGTTCTCCCACCGTGTTACACCATGAAATGACATTTTTCCCAATTTAGCACAAGGTTTACCTCCACACATCTCTCCAGGATTTTCTCAAGGTTGATAAGACAATTTTTGAAATCTGACCCACAAACTGAGAAATCGTCCATAAATACTTCCATGATTCCATCTAAATAGTCTGCAAAGATAGACATCATGCAGCGTTGGAAAGTGGCAGGAGCATTACAAAGTCCAAAAGGCATTCTTCTATAGGCAAAGGTTCCAACTGGGCATGTAAAGGTAGTTTTTTCTTGATCTTCGGGGTGAATAGGTATTTGGAAGAATCCTGAATATCCATCTAGGTAACAAAAGTAAGAGTGTCTGGCTAGGCGCTCCAACATTTGGTCTATGAATGGTAATGGGAAATGGTCCTTCCTAGTTGCTTTATTTAATTTTCTATAATCTATGCACATACGCCAACCTCCATCGGTTCTTTTTGCTACAGGTTCGCCCTTCTCGTTTTGCACGACCGTGATGCCTCCCTTTTTAGGTACTACATGCACAGGAATCACCCATTTACTGTCCGAGATCTGATATATTATACCTGCCTCTAGTAACTTAATAACTTCAGTCTTAACTACAGTACTCATTATAGGATTTATTCTTCGTTGGTGTTCTCTGGAAGGTTTTGAATCTTCTTCAAGCAAAATCCGATGCATACATACGGATGGGCTTATTCCTTTTAGATCAGAGATCTTATATCCTAAGGCTGAGGGGTACCTACGTAAAACTTCTAATAATTGATCGGTTTCTTCTTGGTTTAAGGTAGCACTGACTATAACTGGACGGTTCATATCTTCATCAAGAAATTCATATCTCAGGTTTTTAGGCAGTTCCTTAAGTTTTACGGTCGGTTTCATAGGGCAAGGCATAGGATCTGGGGTAAGAGATAAACATTCGTGAAGGTTATCATCAATGTAGGGTCTTTTATAATTGTCATCTTCCAAAATAAGGGTTGATGACAATTTTATAGATTCAGTTTCTTCTTCTTGTTCTAATTCCCTAATGCATTCTTCGATGATATCTAAGACATAACAAGCATCTCCTATCACAGGTGCCATAAGAAATTTTGACAATATAAATTCTATCTTCTCGTTACCTACCTCAAAAGTTAGTTTTCCTTTTTTAACATCTATCACGGCTCCAGCAGTTGATAAGAACGGTCTACCTAGGAGGATTGGTATGTCGTCATCTTCTTTAATGTCCATGACAACAAAATCAGTAGGTATAAACAGCTGACCTATCCTAACAGGGACGTCTTCAAGTATGCCTATAGGGTATTTAACGGATCTATCGGCTAATTGAAGTGACATCTTAGTAGGTTGTAATTCTCCTAAGTTTAATCTCTCACAAACTGCCAAAGGCATTAAGCTCACACTAGCTCCTAAGTCTAGAAAAGCCTTTTCGATGACATGATTTCCCAAAATACAAGGAATGAAAAAATTTCCGGGATCTTTATCTTTCTTTGCTAACCTATTTTCGGAAATAGAATTACATTCCACGGGTTTCAGACTCCTCTGGTTCCTTCTCCTCATTCCTCTCAGAAGTTTCGGGCTCACTTAATCTAGGGTTCAAAGGTTCCTTATAAGAGGTTCCACTTCGTAGAGTAATGGAATTTGCTTGCCCTTTCGGGTTTTGTTGAGGTTGTCCAGGGAACTGTCCTCCAGGTGTAGTCTGTGGGGCTTGGTTTAACGCTACCTGAGAGATCTGGGTTTCAAGCATCTTATTATGAGTAATGATTTGATCAACCTTGGATCCTAACTGGGTAATTAGTTCGTTAACATGGACGTTTTGGTTCATGAACTCTTTGTTTTGTTTTGCTTGAGCAGTGATAAAAAATTTTACAACTTCATCAAAGCTCGGACTTGGTGGTACAGGTTGCATAGGTTGATTTGTTCTTGGGGCTTGGTAACCTTGTTGTCTCGGAGGTGCGGTATTTTGAATAGGGTTATTATTTTTGTAGGAGAAGTTTGGGTGATTCCTCCATCCAGGGTTATATGTGTTTGAAAATGGGTTCCCTTGGGTATAGTTCACTTGCTCAGTGTTGGTCTCATTCAACAGATTGCATTTGGCGGATTGGTGTCCTTGCGTTCCACATATCTCACAATTCGGCGAAACTGCGGCTACAGTATTCGGAGTTGTACACATATGTTCGACTCTAAGGGCCAACGCGTCCATTTTAGCCTGCATCATGTCTATAGAGTTTAGCTCATGTATTCCTCCTTGGGCTTCCTTCTTTTCCACTGTCGCTCGTTCTACTCCCCATGATTGATGGTTTTGGGCCATATCCTCGATAAGGGCACTAGCTTCAGGGTAAGGTTTGTTCATCAGTGCGCCACCAGCGGCAGCGTCGATGGTCATCTTAGTGTTATAATGAAGTCCATTATAGAAGGTTTGGATGATTAACCAATTCTCTAAGCCATGATGTGGGCATGCTCTTAATAGTTCTTTATATCTCTCCCAGGCTTCGAACAACGACTCTCCTTGGTGTTGGGTAAATCTAGTTATTAGGTTTCGAAGAAGAGCGGTCTTACTTGGGGGAAAATATCTAGCAAGGAAAACTTTTCTAAGGTCATCCCAAGTTGTTATTGAATTGGGTGGAAGGGAATCTAACAATGATAGAGCCTTATCTCTGAGGGAAAAGGGAAATAATCTTAAGTGTATCGCCTCAGGAGAAGCTCCATTGGTTTTAAAGGTGTCTGCTAACTGAAGAAAGTTTATTAAATGTTGGTTCGGGTTATCAGTAGCGAGACCTGCGAATTGTCTCTGTTGCACTAATTGCAGCAGGGATGGTTTAAGTTCAAAATTATTGGCTGGGATAGCGGGGTTTACTATACTGGAACTAGGTTCCTCGTTTGATGGTTGGGCGAAGTCCTTAAGAGGTCTTCGGTTTTGATCTTCGGCCATAGCTTTCCTATTCCTATGGAAAAATAAACGTGCGCGAGCGTAACGTTCAGGTTCAGCTAGAGGGACTACTAAACTTCCGGCACTGCGAGTCTTTCTCATTGACCGGTGGGTAATAACCTTAGTCTAAACGGTATAACTACAGGGTAATGAAATTTGACGAAATTGGTCCCCGGCAACGGCGCCAAAAACTTGATGCGTGTTTTTCGCAAGTGTACGAACACGTCAGAGTAATATAAAAGATTGTCGAATCCACAGAGACCAAGTGTCAATCTATCGTACCTGTTGTTATGGTGTGTATCTAAGGCAACTAATTTTAAGGGTTTTAAGAAGGGTGCAATGGTAAATAAAATTATAATTTTAAATAATAAATAAAAGACAGGCTCGAATGTAATTCACGTAATCAATGATAGTCCAGTACTTGTTAATGGAACTACTTATGGGCAGTGTTTTCTCCTTTGAAAAGAACTAATTTAACAGGAACTGTCGCTTTCGCGTATTCAGAACCGAGTTGTACTCTCTAATCAACCCCTCCTATTGTCACGGATAAAAAGGTGCGTACTGCGTTAGAGTAGTAAACCTATTTTTAAGAAATGCAGTATCTTAACTAAGTTGAAAAGTATTTTAACTTGGACTTCTTAGCAAAAAGAGGTTCTTATGAACCAGACTCTAAATCTCATAACGCGTCCGAAAATCGTTTTAAAATCTCTTTTCTTTTTAATCTAAAAACTCCTAATGAACTAGACAAAGCGCTTTTGGCTGTTTTTGAAATAGTTAAAAACAATTAGATTGAAAGATAAAATAGCCCTTAAGTGTTTCCACGAACAATTATACGGATTACTGGTTCAATTACGATCCTTACATTCTAACCTTTATGGAATTAGTTAGACATGATAAAGTAAAGATTCTTTTTTATAATTTTTCATAAAAGTAATTTAGTGCGAGTGCGGAAAGTAAAGGAATTTAGTGCGAGTGCGAGAAATAAAGTAATTTAGTGCGAGTGCGGGAAATAAAGGAATTTAGTGCAGGTGCGGGTAATAAACGAAAATAAAGCGAGTGCGGGAAATAAATAAAGTAAAGCGAGTGCGAATAATAAAGAAAGTAAAGCAGTGCGAGAAATAAATAAAAGTAAAGAAATGCGTAAAAGTAAAATACGAACTGGAATTAAAATGGTGGCAGGATTAACTTCCTCCAGAGTGCTCCAAAACTCGATCGCACAGACAGATTACAGACTCGATCACTCGATTGCAGACACACCCCGATGTGGAATGGCAACTGCTTTGAAACTGATATATGCCTAGAGAAATCTAAGTTTGGATGATTAAAAACGAAAAACTAAAGTCCTATTTATAGGAAAACTAAATGCGGGAAAAGACCAGGATGCCCCTCCACTAAAAAGTGGAGGGAACTGAATTTTGCCTTGTGGCGCCCGCCACAGGCCTATGGCGCCCGCCATGGTGCTGATAGGGAATGAGAGAGTGGGGATCGTGGGTCTTGGCAGTTGTGGAGTGGTCTTGAGACGTGGCCACGTCATGGCTAACCCCATGGCGCCCGCCACGGTGGGTGTCGTAAGTGCAAAACGCTGAATTTCTAGGTTTTCGTCCGTTTCCACTCCTTTTTCGCTCCTTTTCTCAATTCAAGCCCCGATTACAATAAAAACCTGAAAACAAAAGAACACAAAGTAATAACATAACAAAATAACAATAAAAGCTAAGAATGCATGCGAAATCGGAGTCAGAAACACGGTGAAATTTAGTGTGATCACCAGGAAAAAAAAACATCACATAACCAAAGAAAAACCATGGGTCCGTTCCGACCCGGTTGTAAGAGAAAAAGGTGAAGGGGTTCATGGCCATCCCTAGCCGCAGCTGGCCTCTTAGTCTAGTCAGAATCAATGCCTCGGGCAGTGCAAAAACAGCAACCAATAATACTTCTTTTAACTTTTTTTAAAGAAAACATGACATGTATCACTTTAAATGACAACTCTTATCAATATCAGAACACATGTTCAAATAAACTTCTATTTTTTTATAAAAAAAATCTCTCCATCTTCATGCAAAGAGAAAAGAGAAAACTTACTTAAAAAAACTCTCTCCATCTTCCTCACAAAACACAAAACTCTCAGCTCAGCCACAACAAATCAAAACCAAAGAACAAGAACCAAAACAACGAAATCCAAGATCAAATCAACTCAGCCATGGTTTTCGCCTTCATCGTATCATGGTGATCATCATCAACGCACGCACATACAAACAAAACCAAACACGCGAAGTCTAATACCAAAACCGAACCCTAATCTCGCGATTCAATGTGCGACGAGCCTAAAACAGATGAAGATGAAAGAGATACTACCTTCACTATGCAATTCATGCTTCGTTGAGGTATGTTTTAGAAAATGATATGCTCCCTTTTGCTTTCCGCTTGTGTTCTCTTTATCGTCTCCCTTGTAGATCGTCCGAGAGTGAAATGTATGGTGCTTAGCTCAAGTATCCTTAGAGTTCTGATGATGAACTCTAAGAAACTTGTGAAAACGAGCTTTGAGTGAACAATCTAGGGTTTTGAGGATTGATTTTTACAGAGTATACTAGAGTCTCTTTCTGATTCTTTTAGGGTTTTTCTTTCAGGTGATGGTGGCGCCCCCAATTATTGCCAATGATTGGGCTTTTTATAGAGAGGGTTTAAGGAGCTCATACGTGCGAGAAATTTTTCGAAATCGTGTGAAGAACGTGAGCTCGATTTATCGTTGAGAATAGATTTGCAAGAAAGATTGTGTGGGGCCTCCAACTGGTGAGTCACAATTTCGTTTTGGTTTTGTCTGTAGTGTGACTAAGATTATTTCTGGAACTTGGTGGCCCCTCCTTTGGAATTAATCGATTTTCTACCTAAGTAACTCATTTTACCGCATAGATTTTACTTTTTACTTCTTGTTTCTTATGCCTAAAGATGTTGATTTTGCTGACCAACGTCTTGCCTAATTTATGACAGGCCATCTTTGAATTACAACTCAGAGTAATGCGAATGGATGAATTCTCTTGCTTGAGATGCGTAAAATGGCCGACAATACCCTATGCAGCTTGTTTTAGATTGTTGAATCGGTACTTTGGAATGTTTCTTCTCTTTGTGTTGATTATGACACTATCTTGCTTCTACACATTGCATTTGACTCTTCTGCTTTCTTTCCATTGCCGTAAGAAAATACGTAACCAATGCTTTGATTTCTTTGGCTTATTTACATTTTCCATTTGCGAAAAGTTTCTAATCCTTTTCTTTTCTTTGTTTCCTGTGTTGGTGAGTAAACTTGAAGTAGAAACTCAGAAAGGAAGATTTAGATGAATTAGCTTGAAGAATTCCAAGGTCTTTCTGTTATAACTCGTCACGAAGAGAACTGGATGAAGTACAGAGAAGTCCTAATCTTGGTTTAATTCCTTAAGATTGCAAGATCTTGACAATATAAATAACTACTTTTTCTGATACATCTTTCATGTCCATGGCTGCTGCAACAAATTAGCATTGCTTGCCTTTTTGGAATACTATTACCATTTTGCTCTTTTTTAGAATACTAACCCTTTTAACTCTTTGGTATACTATACTTGTCTCAAATGGAAACATGCCATGGCTTTGACTAGACTCGATTTTGTTGCTTTTAGGTTCGTGCTGACTTGCGGATTACTATGAAGCACCATAAACGATACTTGCGAAAGCTTGGAACACAGTAGAATCTCACAACCCTGCATTCATTCAAATCACTTGCTGCATATGGTATGCTAATGACACTTCCTTTTTCATATTTTTTTGAAAATTCCATGAGGTTTAAGAATTCCTAACTGAATGATGTATATTGTTATGATTACGTTATTTCAACTCTTCCTTCAGGTCTGAGTGTACTCCCAGTTTCAATCCTTCTTGTTTTTGAAGAAACTTACTGTATAGTGGCACCATGGCCTTTGGAGATTTGCACACACCATGTCAATTGGAGATTCAAAGAATAAGCTAGATTGGTATCATGAACTATGTATAATGGCTGTCGTAGTGAAAATTTTCGAACTGAATTCTGGCCTTATATTGTCATCTCTTTGTATTTCTTTTGTTTTGGGTAAGAACTTAATGTGAAAAACCTTGTATCTTGATATGTGCTTGGATCAATATTGATGTGAACTGTAATTGGTAGTGAGGTGCTGAGAATGAGCCATGTGAATTGGTTATATGTGATGCAGACAAAGTTATTGCAGTAGGAGTTTAGTCGTATTGCCTTCCGTCGTTTTGATCTTGTTTCTGTCCTTTTTCGGCCATGTTACCTTGCTTTGATTCAATCTTCTTACTTATTTATAAACTATTATAGTATAGCTGCGAAAATTTTGGAACCGTGCCCTTGCATTGACATGATCATTTTTCTTTGCAGGTGCAAACTTTGGTGATGGTTGGCCTTACAATTGGAGTGTTTTATCATGTTGAATTGAAGATGAACAAAGTCAAGTGAATGGCATATTGAACTTGAGGAAAAGAGCAGAACTATGGCTAACTTGCTTTGCATAAAACTTGGTTCACAATCTTGTAATTTTAGGCACTAATGATGATATGTAGCATTGAATTTTAAATACTCAACATTGTAATGGACCTTTGAATTGCGACTTGTTTTTTTTGAATTTGTTTGGGACTTGTGCATTAGTTTTTTTTTTAGAATCATAATATAATCTTGGAAATACAGTACTTTAATGATATCACTTGCACATGGTGACCCGTGTTTTGGGAACCAACGCCTGTCCATGCTTGAATTTAATGGAATATAGACTTTAGACTCCATTTGGATCAATATCTTAATAAGCTGAAGTCCAAAGCCATCTTGATCAACTTGTGATAATACCTTTGAGGAACATAAAAAGACATTGACCCAACTCCTCTAAAACAAATCTGAAAATTCTTTAAGGCACCAATCCAATCCTATAATTGGCTTAAGAATGATCCCGCCATCGTCTTGCAAACTTCAACTTGGCTCTCGAAAATTTATGATAATAACATGAAACAAAAATGTAACAAATTATGTTTTAAGATTATTTTGAACATGCACATAAATCAAACTCGGAAATAGCCAAGTTTAGCTAGAAACTGTCAATTTGGAGTGCTTGCCCCTCATGAATTCACAAATTGCCCAATTTCGATCAACTTTACAAGCACACTTGTCCCTCTTTGTATCTTAAAATACCAGTAACAAAAATGGAATTCAATCCTGGGATTGTACCACATTTGAGTCCTCGGATATTCACATAAACAATTATCACTTCCAACCATCGTCGTGCATGACTAAACCTCCACAGACTTCCTCTTACCAACAAACCAAACAGGAGTAAGGGTCCACACTTATTACTGCCAACAAGAGATGGTCCGTTTTTTGAAAGCAGGTAATGACAAACAAGTACGCTTAAAGTCTAAGCCTAGGGAAGCTATGATCATAGCCCAAATAATCACTTGGAATAAGAATTAGGAAAAAAGAAGATTGAGATAAAGAGACACGAAAAGGTAGGACAAATTTGGGGTATGACAGATGCCCCTATCTAATTGTCTTGAATCCGAGAAAGTGAATTGCTGCATGGCATTCAGTTTTAGGGTAAAAGTCAATTAGATACAAGAAGAACCTAGAATTTGTCCAACAAGAAAGGAAATGTGATGCAATAATAAAGGATATAAGGATGGGATGCCATATTGTACAAAATGTCTGAGATTTTTCGTACTAACAAAGTTGTATCCCAATTGAATAAACTTCTCCAAGTCGTATGAAGCAGTCCCTCATCAATTAGGGTTTATTCGGGGACAAGATCTTAACAAGACAAGTGATTCCTTGGGTCGTGCGAAGCAGTTCCTTAATAATAAAGGCTCTTCGGAAAATATCCAAATCAGTATCCTGATCAAGTGATATAAGACTTTCCAGATCATGCGAAGCAGTTCCTTATATCTAAGGATCTTCAGTGATATTAGAACAGTATCTTTACCAGACATGAGATTCTTCGGGTCTTGCGAAGCAGTACCTTTTCGAATAAGGTTCTTCGGAAAATGCCAAAGCAGTATCTCAAACAATGAGATCTCCTAGCTCATCAAAGCAGTACCTTACCATAAAGCCTCCTTGGGAATATCTAGGGCAGTATCCCGAACAAAATGGTATAAGATTTTCCAGGTCAATCGAAGCAGTTCCTTATATTCAAGGATCTTCGGGGATACCAGAATAGTATCCTTACCAAATCATGAGATTCTTTGGGTCTTGCGAAGCAGTACCTTTTCGAATAAGGTTCTTCGGAAAATGCCAAAGCAGTATCTCAAACAATGAGATCTCCTAGCTCATCAAAGCAGTACCTTACCATAAAGGCTCCTTGGGAATATCTAGGGCAGTATCCCGAACAAAATGGTATAAGATTTCCAGGTCAATCGAAGCAGTTCCTTATATTCAAGGATCTTCGGGGATACCAGAACAGTATCCTTACCAAATCATGAGATTCTTCGGGTCTTGCGAAGCAGTACCTTTTTGAATAAGGTTCTTTGGAGAATTCCAAAGCAGTATCTCGTTCAAACTTCCAGGATACTCTCTGCTTGGAGAGCAACAAAAATGACAATCATCAACACTACCAACTATAAAGTTGAAGAAAGATTTGCTGGGGAATAAAATCCGTAAGCGCATGCGGGATATCCGCTCCTTTCAGAGGAATACCATCAACTTTGAGAAAGGAAAATCCTGGATGCATGTCCTGGATCCTGCTATGCCATTCTGATATGACTTCGCGCATTGCATGATGCACAATGATTCTTATGAGAATGAAATGTTAAATGACTTTAATGCAAATGCTTTGTTAAATGCTAATGATTAATATGATTGTATTTGATGACATTCTTGTTTTCAGACAAGAATGTTATGCATGCCATGCTTGTGACAATGCGAATGATTGCATATGCTGGAGATAAGGTTTTGATAATTGCCAGGGATATTGGACTTTGGAGGGATGAGTGCCAACGCGATCGACTTTTAGCTTTTTGTGTGGTTGCCCACAAAGTGGACCTTGGAGAGGTGTGCCAAACATGATTGGGCTTTTTGGCTTTTTGTAGTTGCCAATAAAATTGGACTTTAAGTTTTATGAGAGATGCCAGCGTGGTGGACTTCAAGATTTTTAGTGGTTGCCAATGAATATTGGACTTTGAGAGGTGGTCGGGGATATTAGACTTTCCAACGCTTGGTACATGAGACCTTGATAAAGTTGTGAGCAACAAAGAGAGAGACATGAGTGCCCCTGGTAAAGTTTCAACTGAAGTTTAACATTCGTCAATGGGATATGTTGTCTGGGCGGAAACCATCACAGTAATTGGCAATGATATTAGTTAACGAGAAAACTGTCACGTTCCTTTTATCAGTCCAAAAAAGGTAATCGTACTACTTTTCAAACATTGTTTATTTTTTTACCAAAATTTTAAAACAAAGTTTATTAATAATAAACATTTTGCAAACAAACAGATAAAGTAAAAATGATTGGGCACAATTTTGATGAGAAATTTCTCTTTTTATTGCCAAGACCCGCAAAAGGGTATAAATGTACATACAGATGCAATTCCTTAATGAGGTAATTGTTGTGTAAGAAAAGTACAATGACAATGACAATGACAATAAACGAAGTTCCATTGAATTTCGACACTGCTATGATCCCTATATCTCTGAAAATCTCATCAGTTAAACTTTGTAGGAAGACGATTGGATGGATCCTTTTCTTTCGTAGTTCCCCAGGATCAAATGAATGTACAGAATATAATATTTTGCCTTGGAATTAGTCCCTAACTTTTGCCTGGACCGCCCTTTCGGGTTTTCAATCCACCGGGACGCCCTTTTTTGCCTGAGCTGCCCTTTCGGGTTTTCAACTCAGCGGACTATTTTTATTTTTATCCCTAATTTTTTCCTGGACCGCCCTTTCGGGTTTTCAGTCCACCAGGATAGCCTATTTTTGCCTAATTCGCCCTTTCGGGTTTTCGACTTAGCGGCTTTTATTCCAATCTTTTAGGCATAATATCTTTTAACTGCATCCGCATTCACGGGAGTAGAAAGTTCTTCACCGTCCATACTTGCAAGAATCAAGGCACCTCTGGAGAAAGCTCTTACCACCACAAACGGTCCTTCATAATTAGGTGCCCACTTGCCCCTGGGCTCTCTGTGCATGGTAGTGATTCGTTTGAGCACCAAATCACCTTCCTGGTAAGTCTGAGGACGTACTTTCTTGTCAAAAGCTTTCTTCATACGTCTCTGGTAAAGTTGTCCATGACATAATGTCGTCATACGCTTTTCTTCAATAAGATTGAGTTCATCAAACCTTGTTCGGACCCATTCTGCTTCGTCTAATTTAGCTTCCATCAGAACTCTCATCGAAGGAATTTCCACTTCTATCGGGAGGACAGCTTCCATGCCATATACCAAAGAAAAAGGGGTTTCCCTTGTCGAAGTACGTACGAAAGTACGGTAACCGTGCAACGCAAAAGGCAACATCTCATGCCAATCCTTATACGTGATCACCATTTTCTGAATGATCTTCTTGATATTCTTGTTCGCTTCGACAGCTCCATTCATCTTGGGTCTGTATGGTGTTGAATTATGATGCTCAATTTTGAAATTGGTACATAACTCTTCAATCGTCTTGTTATTGAGATTTGACCCGTTGTCAGTAATGATCGGTGAGGAACCCCGTATCTACATATGATGTTATTCTTCAAGAAGTGAGCAACCACTTACTTGGTAACATTAGCGTAAGAGGCGGCTTCAACCCACTTTGTGAAGTAATCTATGGCAACAAGTATAAACCTATGCCCATTTGAGGCCTTTGGTTCAATCATCCCAATCATGTCTATTCCCCACATGGAGAAAGGCCATGGTGAAGTCAAGACGTTCAACGGAGTGGGAGGCACGTGTATCCTATCAGCATAAATTTGGCATTTGTGGCATGTTCGAACATGAGAATAACAATCAGCCTCCATCGTTAGCCAATGGTATCCTGCTCTAAGAATTTTCTTTGCCATTGTATGCCCACTCATATGAGTACCAAACAGTCCTTCATGTATCTCTTTTATGATTTGCTCGGCCTCCTGTTCATCTACACACCGGAGTAGGATCATGTCATGATTTCTCTTGTACAACACCTCTCCATATAGAAAGAAATTTGAGGCCAATCTTCTCAGTGTTCTTTTATCCATGCTCAAAGCACCTTCTGGGTATTCTTTCTTTTCCAAGTAGCGCTTGATATCATAGAACCAAGGCTTGGCACTTGATTATTCTTCGGCAGTCAGACAATGAGCAGGTTCCTCAAAACGCTTGAGATCAATGGAAGGCTGATGATTAGGCCAAATCAGCTGGTACATAGATGCCAGAGTTGCCAAAGCGTCAGCCATTTGGTTTGCACTACGAGGCACATGGGTGAAAGTAATATCATCAAATATGGGGAGTAACTTCAACACATAATCCCGATATGGAATCAGATGATCACATCATACTTCCCAATCTCCTGTAGTTTGATATATCACCAGAGTTGAGTCACCATACACATCGAGTGTTTTAATCCTCAGATTAATGGATTTTTCTAATCCCATAATGCATGCTTCATATTCAACCACATTATTCGTGCACGGAAAACAGAGCTTAGCTGTAAAAGGCACATGAAAGTCCTTAGGAGATGTCAATACTGCCCCAATTCCATAACCTCGATCATTGGCAGCACCATCGAACATGAGAGTCCATCGCTCCCCTGGTTCAGGCCCTTCGTCTGGTCCAGGCTCTTCATAGTCTTTAATCAACATGATATCTTCGTCTGGAAAGTCGAACTCCAAAGGTTGGTAATCCTCTACAGGCTGGTGAGCAAGATGATCTGCTAGTATGTTGCCTTTGATATCCTTTTGAGTGACATATTGGATATCGTACTCCGACAAAAGCATTTTCCATCGGGCGATCCTACCAGTGAGAGCTGGTTTCTCAAATATATATTTAAGAGGATCCATCTTGGAAATCAAATATGTTGTATGAGTCAACATGTATTGTCGGAGACGCTTGGCAGCCCATGCAAGAGCACAACAAGTCTTCTCAAGTGCTGAATATCTTGTTTCGCAATCGTTGAACTTCTTGCTCAAGTAGTAGATGGCATGCTCCTTCTTGCCAGTCTCATCTTGTTGCCCTAGCACACAACCCATGGATTCGTCAAGAACTGTCATGTACATTATCAAAGGTCTTCCAGGAACGGGAGGTACCAAGATTGGTGGTTCTTGCAAATATTCCTTAACTCTATGGAAGGTTGTTTGACATTCATTATCCCATTCAATTGCTTGATCTTTCCTTAAGAGCTTGAAAATCGGTTTGCAGGTAGCAGTGAGATGCGAAATAAATCTGGCGATGTAGTTTAAACTTCCAAGGAAACCTCTGACTTCCTTTTCAGTTCTTGGCACAGGCATGCTCTGAATGGCTCTGACTTTGTCAGGATCGACCTCAATCCCCTTCTGACTTACAATGAATCCTAACAATTTTCCGAATCGAACCCCAAATGTGCACTTATTCGGATTAAGTCTGAGCTTGAAATCTCTTAATCGTACAAACAATTTTTGCAGATTAACAATGTGTTCTTCCTCTGTTTGGGATTTAGCAATCATATCATCGACGTACACTTCAATCTCTTTATGAATCATATCATGAAAGAGTGTAACCATAGCACATTGATATGTTGCTCCGACATTTTTGAGTCCGAATGGAATTACTTTGTAGCAAAAAGTTCCCCACGGCGTAATGAACGTGGTCTTCTCCATGTCCTCTGGATCCATTTTGATTTGGTTATATCCGGAGAAGCCGTCCATAAAGGAGAACACTGAAAACTAAGATGTATTATCCACCAATACATCGATATGAGGTAGTGGGAAATCGTCTTTGGGACTAGCTCTGTTCAAGTCTCTGTAGTCGACACACATGCGGACCTTTCCATCTTTCTTTGGAACGGGCACGATGTTGGTGATCCACTGTGGGTATTTAGCTACTGCTAGAAATCCGGCATCAAATTGCTTTCTTACTTCTTCCCGAATTTTGAGGGCCATGTCTGGGCGAGTCCTTCTCAACTTCTGCTTGACTGCTGGACATTCTTCTTTGAGTGGCAACTTGTGCACGACAATATCAGTATTTAGCCCAGGTGTTGCACCCCAAAATTTTCCCTCACAATACAAGACTTTGTGTTCTTATGAGGTTCACAAGGTTCACAAGACCTTTCATGAAGTTCATGAAGTTTACAAGGCACTTTATGAGGTTCACAAGGTTCACAAGACCTTTCATGAGGTTCATGAAGTTTACAAGGCACTTTATGAGGTTCACAAGGTTCACAAGACCTTTCATGAAGTTCATGAAGTTTAAAAGACACTTTATGAGGTTCACAAGGTTCACAAGACCTTTCATGAGGTTCACAAGATTCACAAGACATCTTATGAGGTTCACAAGGTTCACAAAGTTCATCATTGGTCAAAAGATTTGACAATTCCCTCAGGCAAGCCATTCTCCTAAGCAGTGAATCCAAAACTAGGGTTTTGACTTTAATCAGGCTGAATGGATTTTCAAGACTTCAAGTGAGCTTCATAACATCTTATATGTGTTTAAGAATCCCCATGACAAATTTCAGAACTTTTCTCAAAGGTTTGCTCAGTCAGATGATCAGATAAGTCAAAATCAGTCAAAGTAGTTAATAAGTCAAACTGAGGTCAACTGTGGTCAAACCAAAGTCAAACTTCATGATTTTTTGCCAACATCAAGTATATGAAGTAAAATTCATCATTTGATCAAGGGTTTATCATGATTCATCAAGGAGATTTCAGATCATCAAGAATCAGGGGTTTCTAAATTAGGGTTTCCTCAGGAAAAGTCAACTGAACTTTGACCAGCCATAACTTTCACATGCTTCATCACATTTTTCCCATCCAAAGCTCATTTTGAATGAAATTGAATTCTCTACAACTTTGTGTCTCACAAGCCAAGCCCAAAAATGCTTCATTTGGAAGGTATGAGCTAAGTCATTATAGGTCCATTTGAAAGTCAACAAAAAGTCAACAACTTCAAAAGGGCATAACTTGAGAATGGTAAATGATATGGGCATGAAACCAATGGGGTTGGTTAGAGGACTCTTTAAGCTTTCCAAAATGTCCAAGAACACCCTCATAGCATTAAAATTGAAGGATGTGTGCCCTTGCAAAGTTGGGAAATTTTTTGGTGGTTTATGAAGAAAATAGGGTCTTAAAACCAAATTTCTCCAAATGGGCCAAGCTTTTTGTGACCCAAGGTATTCCATGACATCATGCACGAAATTTATTTAATATTTTCATTATTTTATTTTATTTTATTTATTTATTATGATTTTTATATTAAAAAGTCATTTTAAATTTAAATAAAATATCAAATGTGAAAATCTAAAATATATTTCTATTCTAGAAAGTCATAAAGATGATTTGGATTGGATTGATTCACACTTGATGATGATTGGCTTGAAATAGAAAGGTTGAATTCACAAATATTTGAAATTTAAGACTTAATCTTTTTCAATCTCATTGATCCAAAATATCCAAACAATGAGCCAATATTTTTGACCTAATTCAGTCTAATATAAGTATACAAGAGATACATATGCAAAGGGGACGAATTCCCTGCCTCAAAGAGTAAGTTCATACATCAAAAAAAAGTCACAAAAATTCAAATTCGGATTCCAAGTTACAGCCACTTTCAAGGCAATTTGAAGGTTGCAACTTATTACTGGATGTTCATAGAGTGATTTTGGATCATAGCATTGCATCTTCATGACCTAAATTGCATAAACCGAATCATGGCTTCAAGCTTATTTTTCAAATTTCGATTTCATTGATTGACTGAATTTAAATTGTTTTTGATTGCTGGATGATGTTTGTGATGACCCCTGGATTGATTCTGGGTAGTTTAATTGAGCTTTTCGTGCAGGTATCATGATTCACCATGGCTAGGGTTTCGGCCAAGCAATTAGGGTTTTACACTAGACCTAATATAAATAAATTCTAAGAACATAGAACAATCATGTGAACTCTGGGGATCATAATGCACCAATTAATTTTGAGAAATTTCATTGTTTTGATGGTATTCCAATTTCGTAGGTTTTTGTTCTGAAAATTTCGCAGGAAACTTCGTAAGAGACTTTGCAGGTATTTTCGCAGGTACCAAGGTTGAAGATGAAGACCATCTGGCACGAAAATTAATTCAAAAAAGTCACTTAAAATATAATGATGTGTTTCTGATTGTATATCACATTGAGCGTGTGGCTCAGTTGGTTTTGACGTTGGTGTGTGATGGTAGAGGACCAGGGTTCGATCCCTTGGTCAAGTTCTTTTTATTTAAAGGTTCATTTAATTGTTAAACTTAATATATTATTCAAAGTTGTGGATTAACTACCAGTTGCGCCCTCCCGGCTGGAATGGTAAGTGTGTTTGTGCATTGCGTAAAGGTCCTGGGTTCGAATCCCCCCAGGCCTTTTTGTGTTCTTTGCTTTGTTTTTTTCATGTTTTTTCCAGGTTAAGCAATAAAACCTCATGGAGTGTATCTGCTAGCACCTGCGCGCGCATGGCCCAGTGGTAGGAGTGTTGGTCTTGAGAGTTGGAAGCTTAGGGACTGGGTTCAAATCCCAACCCAAGCAGGTTTTGTTTTTTCATTCTTTTCTCTGATTTTTTGTCATTTAATTAATTTCTATTATAATTATAAATTTAAATAATAAAGGAATAGAATGCTTATATTTTTATATTTCTAATATAGAACTCAATTTCTTTTTTTAAATTTTAATCTTATAGGAAAAATTATTTATTTTTGTAAATTATTAATATTGTAAAATTATATATAGTTATTTTGTTATTCTAAAAATATATATATATATATATATATACCCTAAAATTTATAAAACCCTATTTTTTTTCTAAAATTCATAACCCTAAAATATTTTTAAAACCTAATTATTTTTTTAAACCCTAATAATTTTCACAAACCCTAATTTTCTTTTACCTAAAATTTAATTCTATTATAACTTTTAATTTATTATTTGTAAACTTTAATCATGTACATATTTTATAATTTGTTTATAATTTAATTCTTGTATGTAAATAATTTTTAATATATGCTTAAAAATAATTCAAATTTGCTAATTTTGTAATTATAATTTATTTTCATAATATGTTTATAATTAACCTAATTTTTATAATTTGCATATAACTTAAAATTTTATGATAATTAGTATATAATTGTTTATATTTTCTGATTAATCTTAAAATAATAATTGTTCATATAAAAAAATTGATCTTTTAATTATTATGCTAATATTTTTGTTTATATTATTAATTATGTTTATTTTCATATGATATTCATTTTATTATTACTAACCCCATTTATATATTGTGATTTATTATTGTTATTTTTACTAATCCCAATTATATTATCATTATTTATTTTTGCTTATTTATTTAATTTGCTTTTATTATTATTATTATGTAATTGTCTCCTTTATGTAATATTTTAGTAGTAATGTTTAATATTTATTTTTAAATGCTATGGTTAGTAAAATAGGGAGTGAAACATATTTGTATTTAAAATTGATTTAGATCATTAACTTAAAAGATAAATATTTAAAATTGTACACTCACACACGTAAGTCGATCTTTGATCGCCATCTCACTTCCTAAGGTTGCCTCTCATGTTGCCTAAACAAAAGGTCAAGTAGGGTGTATAAAGCAAAGTCCCCCATTTCACATCATCTAGTCCCTAAACAGATAAAAAGATCAAGTCCCTTCGAATGTTGCCTTCGTAATGATCTTGTCCCTTCCGAATAAAGATGATAAGTCCCTTCGAATTGCTTATACACCCCACAGTTGCCTAAATAACAGATGTCCCTTCACTTGTCCCTCACATCCAAGGTAATGACTACCTATTCCTTAATAATAGGGATAGTCTTACCATTTAAGGGATTCAAGAACAGAAAAGACTTAAACTTAGGGTAGGTTCCTCTTAGATACTTGCTCACTCTTCAAAACATTTCAAACACTTCATACATTTCAAACAATTTTCAAAACAAAGGTTTTATATACATCCGTACATGGATCATTATAAAATACTTAAGAAAATTTCTATTCACACACTTCACATTTCAAAAACATTTTAAAGTGAGCTAAGTAACTAAGAGCCCATGGATAACCATGGATGTAAAGGGTGCTAACACCTTCCCTTTACATAACCTACCCCCCGGGCCCAAAAATCTTTTAAAAGGTCTTTCTTGTTCTTTTATGCCTTTCCTTTGGATAAAATAAAAGTCGGTGGCGACTCTTGCTATCTGCAACATTTAACTAAAGTCAGTTCTCCCACCGTGTTACAGAACTGGCGACTCTGCTGGGGATTTAAATTAAAGAGGGGTACCCTTAGGAATTAGATCACTTTAAAATTGTTTGCTTTGTTTGCTTTATACTTACTTGTTGGGTGCTCTTATGTGTGAAAGATCCTAACCCGGATCTAGTGTACCTTAGGTAAATGGCAATAGACCAAGGAAACTGTACGGCGTATACCGATATGGTTGATCTGGTGGCCGTAGTTAGTGTGACTTCTTGGTTGGTGCTTATGTTCCTTAAGTCAAGTTGAGGATAATATGAGGCTGCCATATGTTGTCAATGCACTAACTAACTTTTAGAACCCTAGTTATCCCATCTTGGCCTTTAGAAAAGTAGTGAGATAACTGGCTTTGGTGAAGACTGAAGTTGGTTGATACTCGATACTACGCTCATTGAGATTCTAAACTTGGAGAGTTTTGGTTGGCAAGTAAGTTGCCTACTGAACAACTATCTTTGTGAAGGATCAATGATATTGAGATCCCTTAGAACCTGGTTACTTTATAGGACAGGATGAACCAACAAACTTTAGGGGAGGGTACTTACCTTTGAACCTCATCCATGCCTTCAAACCTAGGGCTATTGTGTGACTTGTTTGTGTGTGCCACATGTTTGTGATTGAGCATAACATCATAAAATCATCATGCATCATAAGCATATCATTTTCACTAACCATTTCAAGGACCAAAGGATTTATCTTTGTTCTTTGTTGCAGGTCATGGCTTCTGCTCGTAGAAACACTATCAGGATCAACTTTGTAGGCATACCTCCTAAGCTTAAAGAGTTGATTTCTCAAGTGTCTGATAACTCCCGGTTCATCAAAAGACATGGTCACCTATTGGATCTGGTCACCTCAGGGTTCAATGAATACATGATGAGTGTTCTGTTTCAATTCTTTGATCCTAAGCACCATTGCTTCACATTCCCCGACTATCAGCTGGTTCCTACTATGGAAGAGTTCTCTAAACTTCTGGGTATACCTGTACTTGATCAGAAACCATTCACAGGCTTGGAAAAAGAGCCTAAACATGAGGTTATTGCTGCAGCTCTACATCTGAAGAAGTCTGAAATTGTTCTAGAAACGAGAAGCAGAGTTAAGGGTATTCTTGCTAAGGTATTGATAGAAAAGGCTCAAGTATTCTTGAAAGCTATGAGCTATGATGCTTTTGAGGAGATCTTAGCCTTGTTGATTTATGGCTTAGTGTTATTCCCCAATCCTGATCAGTTCATAGACGTGCATGCCATCAACATATTTCTGAGTCACAATCCAGTGCCTACATTACTTGGAGACATTTTGCATTCTCTTCATACTCGTACTACAAAGGCACGAGGAACTCTGATGTGCTGCATACCTTTGTTATCTAGGTGGTTTATTTCTCACCTTCCTCGTTCAGTAATGAAGAATGAACAAGGGTTCAGGTGGTCCAAGAGGATCATGTCACTCTCGCATTCAGATATCCATTGGTGCTCCAGATCTATGGAGAATGTCACTATCATTGACCGTTATGGGGAGTTTCCTAATGTGCCACTTCTAGGCATAAGAGGAGGCATTACTTACAACCCTTCCTTAGCTTTACGTCAGTTTGGTTATGCTCGGAGTGATGGTCCTCATGACATGTTGATTCAAGGTATTGTGTTTGATTACGACAACGATCTGCAAGGTTACCGTCAGAGGTTCATACGAGCATGGGGAAAAGTGAACAAGGTTGACAGCAAGACTCTGGAGCCCAAGTACACTATTCCTATGGAAGCTTACCTCAGATGGGTGCGATCTCGTGCTCAGACTCTCATGATGCCATATCCTGCTATCCTGCCAGTTACCATGGAACCTGTTGCTGAAGGAGATACTTCTTATACCATCCTTCACCCAGACATGCCCACTGACATGGAAGATTTACAGAGGTCCTGGATCCAGTTGAAGGAGCAAAGGGATACCTTCGAGGCTCATTACAAAGCAAGCCAAGAAAGAATCCTGGAACTAACAAAGCAACTTCACGAAGAGAGGAATCTCAACTCATACCTCAACACAAAGAGGAAACGTCCATGGGAGACTTAAAACCCCATCTCTTGTATTTATTTCATTTCATTTTTTGTAAGCCCAAGAGGCAAAACAAATTTATTACTAATAAAAGTTTACCTTCTTGTTTGTTTAAGCAAATTTAAATCCTGCGGTCCTTGAAAACATTGCATATACATTCACATATCATATCATTGCATCACAGGTTTATTGTGCACAGGTTTCTCATCTTCTCGCTGTTTATTTGAAGCAATGGCTCTTGAACAAACGGTTAAGGATCTTCAGGCACAAAATGCACAGTTCCAAGAGCTGATCCTGAACTTGTCCAAAGGGCAGGATGAATTGAAGACACTGTTGGCCAAGAAGACTAAGAAGACTAGAAGGTCAGGTGGCCTGATCAACATGGGAAGGAGGTTCAGAGGTCCTGTCAAGACCAAAGAACAGGTTGAAGATTATGAGTCTGAGGAGTCTGAGAAAGAGGGAGGCAGTCTCCACAATACAATGGGGGACTCTGATTCTGAAGCTAACTACTATCATGAGCCTAATGAAGACAAGTTCAAGATGCTGGTGGATAGAATGGATGCTATGGAATTACATAAATCTTCTGGGCTGGATTTTGAAGACCTGAGTTTGATATCTGGGGTGGTCATACCCATTGGTTTCAAGGTTCCTACTTTTGTTGTTTATGATGGTGTCTCTTGTCCCAAGCTGCATCTGAGGTCTTATGTCAGGAGAATCCAACCCCATACTGCTGATAAGAAGTTGTGGATCCATTTCTTCCAAGAGAGCTTATCTGGAGCTCAATTGGAATGGTATTATCAGCTGGAGAGTGTCAACATCCATGATTGAAATGATCTTGCTGAAGCCTTCTACAAGCAGTATCAATACAATGCTGATCTAGCCCCTACTCGCATGCAGCTTCAGAGCATGTCTATGGGTGCTAAAGAAAGCTTCAAGGAGTATGCTCAGAAGTGGAGAGACTTAGCTGGAAGAGTGCAACCACCTCTAACTGACAGGGAGTTAGTTGATATGTTCATGTGTACGTTGAATGGTCCTTTTTACAGTCATCTCATTGGAAGCTCATCATCTGGCTTCACTGAGTTGATAATGACCGGAGAGCGCGTAGAAAATGGTATAAGGAGTGGCAAGATTCAAGTGAGTGCTTCTTCATCAGGTGCTGCAAAGAAGCCTCCCAGTGGGAAGAAAGAGTCAAATGCTGTTTATGGTCAACCTGATCGTAATAGAAGGCATCAGTCTGTAAGTGCAGTTCATATCTCCAATCCAACTCCTGCAACAACAGAGCAGCCACAGGGAAATCAATAGAGGGCTAGAAGGCAGTTCACTAAGATCAACATGTCAATGGCCCAAGCACTGCAACACTTGTTGAAAGCTGAACTTATCACTCTGAAGGATGCCCCTCAAAATCCTAATGTTACCTCTCCCAGGTACAATCCCAATGCACGATGTGCATATCATTCGAATTGTCAGGGACATGATACCAATAGTTGCTGGGTATTGAAGAACAAAATTCAAGATATGATTGATGCGGGAGAGATTGAGTTTGACCCTCCGGGTACTCCAAATGTGATCACTGCTCCTATGCCAAATCATGAGAAGACTGTCAATGCAATTGATGAAGATTCACATATTTCTTCAGTTGCAGAGTTGACCACACCATTGTCTGTTATCAAGAAGAAGCTAGTACAAGCTGGATTCTTTCCAGGTTGTCGTGAGGATTGTTTATATTGTACCTATAAGCCAGATAGCTGCTGGAGGTTGAGAGATGGAATTCAACGCCTCATGAATAATTACACCATAGTGTTTGAGAGGACACCACCTTCTGTGGAAAGTATGGTTGATCATATAACTAAGCGTGAGAAGATTGAAGAGGTGGATATGGTTGATAAAGTGCCGGTAAAAATTACTTCTAAGGGTCCTGTTAAAATCACTCATAAGGGTCCAATTAAGATTACTGCTGAAGGCCCTGTGAAGATTGTTGTTGAAGATAGAGTGGCTCCTATGGTCATTACCACTCCTGGTCCTATTCTATATACTTCTGATAAAGCTGTGGCTTGGCATTATGGGTCTGATGTTTATATCCATGGTGTTAAGCAGGAACCCTTAGCTGATATGCCTGTTGATGTTGATAATATTGTTGGATCTAGTAAGATCACACGAAGCGGAAGAGTATTATCTCCTCCAATTATCTCCAAGAATGCAGTTACTCCAGCTGCCACCTCCACCACTGATGCTCGGGGTAAAGGTCCTGTTATTGAACCTATACCTACTGATGTGCCAGCCGCTGATGATCTCTCTAAGCAGATGGAAGAAGTATTGAAAATCATTCGCAAGAGTGATTATGACATTGTTGATCAGTTGGGGCATACTCCCTCCAAGATTTCTATGCTGTCTTTGTTGTTATGTTCCGAGGCTCATGCCAAGGCCTTGATTAAATTTCTGAAGACTGCTCATGTACCCAATGAAATTTCTGTTGACCAATTTGAAAATTGCGTTGCACACCTGACCTATGATAATGGGTTAGGTTTCTCTGATGCTGATTTGACTCTGTAGACACCCTAAATTTGCCCTCTGATTTTCTTTCTTCGCCTGTCTTTCATTTGCATCTCATTTGCATTTCCATTTGGTCGTATACATTTTGCACATCATTTGCATAGGCTCCTGAGACATGGGATCATGGTCATCTGAGGAATTAGGGTCTCACGCTTTATTTGCGAATTATCAGAAGAAATCAAGGCTTTGGCTTGCAGCCACCAGTGGTATTGTTCTCTTATGCTTATGGTTGCCAATTTAGGGTTTACTTCCCTGGTTTAGTGTTCTTCAAGGATTTCATGTATGCAAGGACTATTCACCGAGGCATCTGGCCCATCATCGGTCTATTCTCTTATTCATCAAGTCGCAAGGATATTTTCGTCTTCTCAGCGTCTTAGGCAATTTATTTCTCAAAAAAAAAGGTTATAGTTGTGGTTCAAGTGTGGTTGTTCTGTCACGATCTGATATGGACGGATGTTCGGCCTACTCTTGGTCGAACTATCAGGAGTGTGTTTCATTTCAAGTTATCGGTACGGGTGGTTTATTTCCACAATAGTGTGTATCCAAAGTCGTGGTGTGAAGGTCATCGTTTTGTCCAGTTTTGATTCATGAGGGATGTAATTGGATTATCCGTTGACCATTGCTCAATTGCAAGTGGCATGTTCCGATTCAAGAAGGTTTTATAATGAAGGTTTTGCTTCCTCATTTTTCAAATGGAAAGATCAAGATTGATTTTTGATTAATCCATGATCAATTTAATTCTCAAGAATTAGTTCATGGTTCTAAATATAAAAAAGGGGGTCCAAGATTAATTCATGTTCTCAAAGACCAATTCAAGGTGTTATTTATTTCGAGGGAAAACACGAGATGGTGAAATATGGATATGGCATTAATGTGGGAAATTAAAATTTCGGTTATCATTTATTTTGATATTAAGAACTAAAGAGTTTGTGGAAGTACAAATAATGTATTAGGCCCATGTCCAAGTTTCTAAATGGTATCAACAATAAATAGAACAATCTTTTTCCATTAGCAATAAAAGTTACAGAAAGTGAATAAATACAATTTTGTTACATGATTACATGGTCCCACTTCAACAAATGCCTCACATCACCCACACACCCCTTTACACCAAATTTCAGACAATACAGCAAACCACTCATCACACTCCAACGGATACATTTTTTGACTCTTCATCACAACACACCTCCACAACTTCAAAAACAACCCTCATCTTCTATCTTGAAGACAAAAAAAAAACAAAAAAAAACTCACTGAACTTGCATCAAAACACAACAACCAAAACCACATTCGAATCATTCTCAATCTTCCTTGCAAAACCTTCTCAACACCAACCATTCCTCCTCCATCTTCTACCACCTTTACCTCCTTCATCCATCACAAATTCAACCTGCAAAAAAAAAAAACAACAACAGCAATACGAAACCAGCAACAACGAAAACCATCACTCATTTTTGCAGCAAAAGTTGACATAACACTCTCCTCTCACACTGTCCTCAACTCTAAAATTCTGCATAAACCAAATTAACAACTACTCGACATCTTTGTCCACCTTCTAACAACAAATCCAAACCGCAACTTCATTCACACTTGGAGCTAGCAAAACAGCCACCCCTGTTTCTCTTTTCACCGCAGCCATCTTCATACAACACCACCTACAAAAAATCGTGACCTCACAACCTTCAATAATAATCTCAAATCATCTGAACCTGCATAACCTCTTTTGATGCTTCTCAAAGTCACAACATCATCGCTTCCGTTCCGCACCACAGCATTGAACAAACCCTCTTATTTTCCAGGTTTTGCATAAAGAACAATCCCACAACAAGCTCCATAACCTCGTCCAACCTTTCAACCTACCTCCAACACTCGTCGGCAACAAACATCAACAATACACCAATCAGAAAGAGATGGAGAGAGATCAAAATCGAAAATGAAGAAGCAAATGAAATAGAAGTGGAAAGCAAAGATACCGTTGAAGCTTGAAAGCAAAAACACAACGAGAAGCTGAAGTTACAGATCGCGGCGAGAGATTGAAGTCGTCGTCGAAACCCTTCCGGCGCGACCTATTCCTTTCTCTTCTTGCAGGTTGCGACGATGTGTGGATCCGATCGGAGGGAACTCTTCCACCTCCGACGCGCTATCAAAGGGAGGAACCGCGCTGGTTTGGGCGGAAACAGCGGAATCGCGGCGGCCAAAACCTTTGAACTTTTCGTTTGAGGCTTGAGAGGACGACGGAGACTCGCGGAAGAAGGTTTCCTGCGTGGATCGAGTTCCGATTGATAGAGAAGTTCATCGGAGCCAGGTCGGTGTCGTGAGATTGGAGGGTTTTTGTTTGCACCGATGACGGAAGTTGAAGAATGAAACGGCGGCGAGAGCTCAGAAAGGGTTTCGGCGGATTTTCTTTTCTTGAGGGATTGGACGCCGACGAACGGAGAAGACGGAAAAGTTGAAGAACAAGGTTGAGCGTGAAATTGATTTGAGCAGGACAACGCTCGCATCTTGAGAAAGAAAAAGGGAATCGTGTTTGGAAGCTTTGGGTTCTTTTGACCTTCTTTGTTTCTTCCTTTATTGTTTTATTTTTTTTATATAAATTAAACAAACTGATTATATTTGATGACTTTTCTTTATATTTTCTTGTGTAAAAAGGGGGAAGTTTCATGGTGGGCTTCAGTTCAGATTCTTTAAGCCCATGCGGGTTTGGGCTCTGCACTCCCATCTTTTTGCTTTCAAACCTCCTGCCTCAAGAGCTAGGACAATGGACCTTTGGATAAAGCCCAGTATCATGTTATTCTGCTAACCAACACCTCTATCCAGCGGGCACCCCCTCTCACTTTTATTTATTTCTTTTTTTCTTTGATCCCTAATGTCTTGCTTAAATTTTGTTTGTTAATTATTTTGATAACAATTGTTAGAATTCTATTAATTTATAATTTTATTAGATTTTTTTTTTACTTAAATTTTGTTTGTTAATTATTTTTAATAAAATTTCTTAGAACTTTATTACTTTAGAACCTTATTAGATTTTTTTTGTTTAATTTTTCTTGTTAATTATCAATATAACTTTGATGTTAGTTTATTTTAATTTATTTGAGTTTAGTTAAATAAAATTGTGTCAGTTTTGGCTGTAGTTTGTGCTCATTGTTTTGTAGGCCCATTGTTCGATTTCTGGACTTGAAGGCTTGTCCTGACATCTTGTTAAGTTGGATCCTCTTCATTTGGTTGGTTTGAATGATGGAAATTTCATTTTGATCTTTATCTGATATCTTGATAATGGACAATTTGCGTTTGAACTGTTGAATCTGCTTTAGACTTGAATTTCTTCCTGAGTTCTCTTGCGCGTTTTGAAGAGGCAACGGACCTTCTCCGTTAGGTAACACTGATGGCCCGGTTTTAATTATTGCATGCTGCTGCATCTGGAAGTCCTACTGGTGTAGGCTCTGTTTGTGCATTGTCATCTTATTCCATATCGTATTCTCATCTCCTTATCTTATTCATTATTCATCTTATCTCCATTTCACATTCTTATCTCCTTACTCTTATTTCTAATTCATCTAATTTTTCTTCTTCATCCATTTCTTATTCCTCATCTTCTCTTATTCTTTCTCGACTTGAGGTGTGCTTAGGCCACCATGGAGCTCCTCCTTTCATCCTTCTCTTTTTCTTTCTTTCTTCTTCAGGATAGTTAGCCTCACAAACCTTAGGAACAACCAAGCATGACAATGATTAGGGTTTTGATTAGTCCCCCCTTTTAGTTTTACCTTTGTGTCTCTTTTGAGTCTTCTCTTCTCATCTCATAATCAGGGACTAAACCCTAAAGGCTTTAAGGCTTTGTGATTAAGCTTATGCCTGCATCCTTCTATTAGGATGGAGTGTATAACTTTAATCCTAAGTGTTAAACCCTTAATGTGTTTAAATCTCTTAATCAATTCACTTAATAATCATCAAGACATCACTTGTAACTTGGGCCTTGCATTAGGGTTCTAATTCTTCTTTAACTGGTTAAGAAGGACTAACCCTAGTGTTAATGGACAAGTCCCCCTCAAGTTGTCTTGCAAACCCTAAAACTCACTTCATCATCATAACATTAAATAAAAATACACTTAATCAAAGGCTTGTTTTGTCATGAGTTTAATCCCTAATCATGGATTAAGTTGAGGAGCTTTCCTCAGCTTAAACATTCTCATCTATTATCCTTCTATTAGGATGGTGTAATGAGTCGGTTTAATCCTTGATTATGGCTTAACCTCATCACTCAACACTAAACAAAAGCACCAAAAACATCTAAATAATCACAAATAGGTTAATGATCTTAATCCTATACCAAAGGTGATTAAGTGTGAGAATCTGACTTCACACTTAAGGTACTCTCATTACCCCTAAACAGAGGGAAGATGTGATGAGTTTACTAAATCCATTGGTTTAGGCTTAAGCTCATTAACTTATGACAAACTTTCAAAAGCAATAAAAGACTGAAAACTCAAAAACAAACAATAATCGTCTCCTCCGGGATTCTTTTCTCATCTCATTCACTCACAAGCGAGAACTCGCTTTTTCCGTCTAATGCAAGACAGTTCGCACCTGAGCCAGACAGGTCATACACTTGAGCATAGACAAGTAAGCAGTTCACCAGTCAATTCATCTTCCAGTCTCTTTGGGTCGAACTACGGTGTTCTGACTTCCTCATTGCACGAGAGGATACGTAGGCATAACTTAACAGTTATCGAACAAAAGTCTCTGTATATTCCCCCTCTTTCCAGCATCTTTCTCCTAGCCTCATATTCTTGAGCATCTCACTCTCATCCTTACACTGACACTGTATATATCACACTTTACACTTCTTTTACACACAAATTGCACTGACACTACCCCTTTAAAACACAAATCTTTTAAGCGTGGATCCCGTCGAGTACGGCGGACAATCTGGGTGCTAATACCTTCCCAGGTTGTAACCAACCCCCTTTCTCAGTCTCTCTGGTTCGCAACCGTCTTATCCATCTCTTTCTAGGTTTATGCAGCATTACCTTTCCTCCGGGATAAAAATGCCTAGCTGGCGACTCTATTCATTCTCCAGTGAGTTCACGGCTGTGTGTTCTCATTGTCCCTCTCGCCGACCGTTCGCGTCTGTACCTTTATCTGGGCTTAGCTCCATTTATCGGGAGCGACAGCTTGGCGACTCTGCTGGGGATATGGGCGAGACTGCAGCCAGGGCTTCTGGTTCTTTTTGTGGGTTCCTCCTAGCGCTTGATTGATTTGTGTTTACTGGGGTGTTATACGCTATTTGTGCTTGTATATTTATTTTGTTTTTGCTTTATGTACAGTTGTTTACTGCTTTCTTTACAGCTTTACATGTATCATACTGTCATACTATTCTGGCTGGATCTGTTGTTTCTGCTTTGGTGGGTGGGTGTTCTGCTGAGAGTTAAGGTCCTATACCTGGGACCTGAGTGACACCTAGGCTAGAGTGAATCATATTCTTTCCCATTCCATCTCGGTCTGGTGCGGGAATATGAAACACGGTTCAGATATGGGTTTCTTCTTGAGAACTCTGTGTTGCAGATTTCCTGCAATGCTAGGGCTATTTGGGAAGCCTGCTAAGTCTGGATGACCTTTAGTATTGACCTTCAGAAACTGAGGTGAATTAGAGGAGGAACCTTTATGGTTATTGTAAACACTGTACCTCCGGGTTAGAAGTGTTTACACTTCTCATAACTGATCCAAGTCTGAGGATCCTTGTTTTAGAACACCACCTGTGAGGGGGTTGGGCTGTTTACAGGTTTGCATGAACCCTTGACCTCAACATACCCTCATTACCAGTACAATTGTTTGATCCGGTCACTATGATCCTGAAGTTATTGACCTCTGGTTTTCAGTTACTATTTCGGTTTACTATACAAAGATCTTGTGGTTACAAACACTCGATTCTTGGTCCGGCAGTCCAGATTCCAGGCAGTTTCTAGCTGTGATCCCATGTCTTTGCATCTTTTGCATCATCATACTGCATTTCGCATCTGCATCTGCATTGCATTTTCCTCCTCCAGAGAGCTCATCCTTCCTCTTTTGTCCATGGCCAGCCAGCTGATTTCCCGGTACTCAGTTTGAACAAGTGTTAACTGTTAGAAGACGACAGAGTGTGTGAAGCTAGACTAAACAGTGTCAAGAGTTAAGAAGGGTCAGATTGGAAGCCATCAGTAGCTATGTCAGAGAACAACCGTCAGAATGTTGAGTTTCCACCTGGTTTCACTTCAATGACCAATCCTTTGTATGGTCTTTCTCCTGATGAAGATCTTCCACAAGTGAACAATCTTGCTCAAGCTCAGCCTGCACAGACCCCGATCGTGAATCAGAATGTACCTGAACCATCTGCTGTCCGAGGTGGACCTTCATCTTCTTCTGATACTACAAATTATCAGAGTTTTGCCTTCCCTATGCCAGACTTCCAAGGGGCAATCCCTCTTGTGAAAACCAAGGATCCACAAGTTATCGATCCTGCTGAAAGATTTCGTGTGTTGGACGACCGACTCAAAGCCTTAGCGGATCCTGATGCCTTCGGTTTTGATGCTCTAAACCTGTGTTTGGTGTCTGGTCTTGTCATTCCTTCAGACTACAAAACTCCGAAGTTTGAGAAATACACTGGTGTCAGTTGCCCGAAGCGTCATTTGGTGATGTTCTGTAGAAAAATGACTTCTCATGCCTGCAATGATAAGTTGATGATTCACTGTTTTCAGGACAATTTAAGTGGGGCATCTTTAAGTTGGTACATGGATTTGGGAAGCAGTCATATCCGATCTTGGAATGATTTATCCAGAGCTTTCGTGAAGCAATACCAGTACAATATGGACGTGGCGCCCAATCGCACGCACTTGCAGAGCCTATCCCAGAGGAGTGGTGAATCTTTCAGAGAATATGCACAACGGTGGAGAGAATTGGCAGCCCAAGTGCAACCACCACTTTCAGACAGAGAATTAATTGACCTGTTCGTGGGCACCTTGCAGGGTCCATACTTGGAAAGAATGAGTAGCATTGGGATGACAAGCTTCTCTGATTTGATGATAGTTGGAGTACGCATTGAGAGCCTTCTCAAAAGTGGAAAGATCCAGGACTTTTCGAACATCCCAGCTAGTGAAAGTGAGTCTATTGTTAGCTCCCAAGAGGAAGAATGGAATGACGTCAGTGCCGTCATGGAAAATATCGAATATTCTGGACCAACATCTTCTCATAGATCACCTATTCCCGTGTCTGGTTACTCTTATGGGCATTCGGCAATGCTTAGAACACCATATCAGAAGTCCTGGACTCCTCCTCGTCCAAATCTGCAATCTCATGGTAGAAGACCTCAGAATCAACTTCAGAGCCAGCCTAGGCCTCGTAACAATCTGGAAAGAAGGATTGCTCCTCTTCATCCAGTCCCCATGGCATACAGTGAACTCTTGCCGCATCTAATTCAGAGCTCTTTGGTGGTTCCTAAGCTTCTCAAGCCGTTACCAGGGTCGTACCCTCCAGGGTACAATCCTCATGAGCAGTGCGGGTATCATGGTGGATCAATGGGGCATTCAACTGAAGATTGCAAAGCTTTTCAAGCCAAGGTCCAACAATTGATAGACAAGGGCTACATTTCCTTTCCAGAAGGAAGCTTGGTTGTGCATGTCAACCTCTCACCTGTTTGAGTTCGAAGACTTCGGAGGAGCGTCTCCTGATTTCAGTGGTCCAGATAACAAAACGTCATCAGAGTTGGTGATCATTGTATCCTTTTTATCATTTGCATTGTAGTTTCTTTCCTGTTAGCAGCTACTTGTCTTTTAAGCATTGTTATTTTAAATGGTAATGTTAATGTAGTGATCTTGCACTTTTTGAATCAATTATGTCGCATTCGCTCATTTTTTCTTTCCTTGCATCAAAAACGAAAAATAAAATAAAATAAAATAAAATAAAAAAAATTGCATCCATATACCTCCCATTTATTTCACTATTGTTTAGCAGGTTTGAGGGAGGATGATGACAACTGAATACCCATAACTGTTGAAGGTATGCTTTCAGAGTGGAACCTGCTGACGATGTACAGGCATTATTTCAATTCCCAAACACCGGAGATATAAGGGAGATAGCCCTTCGTCAACCCCTTTGAGCCTTGAAGCAGGAGTTTCTTTTCTGAACGAAAAAACCCTCACATTCAACCCGGGGCAGGGTAGTTATCAGTTCATTTGACCGAGCGTTCAAATTTCCAAAGGAGTGTGCATCCGAGGATCCATTACCTTTATTCATTACACCTCAAGAGGTCAAGGGATGTGAAACCACAATGGTTATCCCTCACCAACAAAGGAATGAGGCAGTCAACCCTTTCAGCAAGTCATGACAAGCCAGTGTCACACGATTTGTTCAACAAAGATAAAAAAAAAAGGGAAATAAAGCCCGCTAAGTCGAAAAAATGTGTGAAAACATATGACTTAGGCAAAAGTTAGGGCATCCCGCTGGACTTCGAAATCGAAAAATTCAAAAAAAGGAGAACCAGTCCAGGCAAAAGTTAGGGAGTAAAAAATGAAAGAATCTTCCATGAGAACAAAGTCGTGTGACCAGACACAAAGTCAGAAGGGGTGACTGTTACTCCAAGAAACCTCATTGGTGCGTAAACCGTCAACGTCATTGGTTCCTCAACCATTACAAAACCCTTTCGAGAGGCGAGCGCTTAAGTCCAATTAGCTGAATATAGGTCCGGAGAACATCAAGGAGAATGGGTGGGCAAATATAAACTTTGAGCCATAACTCTTTCTTTCTAAAACCGTGAACCAGACCACGTCATAACCCTTGAAAGTCCTAATTGAATCAGGTTCAGTTCTGAAAGCATACTACGACAAGGTTGCGTAAACTGACTCCTAACGATTTGCTAACTTAACACTACGTTTGGAGTAATCATCCATTCGTCACACACTGTCACAGCATCAAAATAAATAAATTTTCAAAAAAACTTGCATGTGTACTGCATTAAAATTACCATTTGTGAATGTACAGTTTTAATTGCAAGTTAGTTTGTGACACAGGGAAGTTCCTACAAAGAGCAATCACGAGGGAACTTGATTATTCAACAATGATGACCATAATCAAGAGCATCTTGTCAGCCTATGAATCAGGGGCATGTTATCCAATGGTTTTGTTGACCAAGGAATCTGTCAGGGTAAAGAGAGTTCCCAAGCATCAGTTGATCGAGGAACGTCATTCAAAGTCAGTTGATCAGAGCTGAATCTGCCAAACAAGGGCAGGACACCCGGAGTTTCCGTTGACTAAGGGTCAATTCAATGTTCAGTCAGAATGAATCAAGTCGCTTACACGCTCATACCAGGGAAGGATACTTCCAGAGATCACTAAGCGCAACTCTCCTCGAGAGAACATCCAGGTTTGCTATTCCAGAAATTGGATAATCAGCAACAGTCTGTTCAGAGACTCGCCCAACAGGGGCAATTTTTAGCTACACAGAGCAATTTGTATCAGTAATCTCAGAGTTCAAGACGAGTATTGGGAAATCATGCTACCCACCGTCGCCTTTGTCACCCTTCTCAACCAGAAGCCTTGTCACTAAGACCTTTCTTCCCACCTCGGGAGTTTCTCTGGCCCTTCATAAGCATGGCATAAAACATTTGCATACGTTATTCATGTCGCATATAGAGCATGTGCATCATAATTGCATTGAGCATAACCCCCGCAACATCAGATCTCACCCAGGGCCCCGTAACCCTAACTTATCAACCTTTCAAAGTCCAGTTCCCGTCTGGCAAGCCTTTTCAAAGTCCAGTTCTCGTCTGGCAAACCTTTTCAAGTCTAGTCCTCGTCTGGCAGACAAACCCAAAGTCCAGTTCTCGTCTGGCAAACCAACTTCAAATACCAGTTCTCGTCTGGTAGGCGAATCTTTTAACCAGTTCCCGTCTGGTCACCTTTTCATTTAGCCCGTTGAACGCCAGTTCCCGTCTGGTAGTCATTCTTTTTCAGAGTCAATTCTCGTCTGACAATGAACCCAAGGAGTCAGTTCTCGTCTGACGACTTATTCTTTGCCCATCAGTTCTCGTCTGTTGGCCTACCTTTAATAAACCAGTTCTCGTCTGGTAATTCACCTTCAAAAGTCCAATTGCTTGGCAACCAAAAAATATATATATATCTATCAACCTGGCCCTAGTGCCCAACCATCCTTGTTTCATATCCTTGGCATTGAGCATACGTCTGCATTGTACATCATTTGCATTTCATCTCCATACCGCATGGCTTCTGTTTTAGCTCTGATGTGGGGCAAGAATCGTTTCAAGACGTGATCTGGGGCAATTATCTCAAGACTTGTTGAATTTCTGCGAGAGTTTGAAGACACTGGGGCAATTCTGGATGCCAAGTCTTCTGTAAAATCCTCTGAAGACGATCTTTTTATGGATGATGCAGTATGGTATAATTAAGGAGTTAAGGGAGTGCTTGGTCACTCTGGATGATCAGTAATGCTTTTGTTGAGCTCAGAAGTTTGAAGCACTGTGTTAATTCTCAGGGAATGTCTGGTATTTATTTTACCAGCAAGGCATTGGAAGTTTATTTCTTCCCCGAGCATAAAGATCTTCTTTCAGCCGACAAGATTCCCTCATGAGGAGTTGGTTATTCGCATTCAGTCAAAGCCAATTTTCATTGGCATATCTTCCCAACACAACTGTTATGCTATACTTGGGGCATATTTTGATTCTCCAGCAAAGTCTCTCCTCAGCAGAGCATTGCCAAATATTTTTCTCAACCATGAAGGTTGACATTCCCAGCTGAGTCAGAGCAGACGATATCCCCAACAGAACTTCAAGGCTAATTGAATCGTTCTCGTCCCCAAGCGGATTTATCTTCCCACAGTGAAGTTTTCCCAACAGGTAGCTGAAGGCCTTGTTTCCCCACAAAGTTAGAATTATCAGAATTCCCTCCTCAGCAGGATTGTGTGATCAAGCATCTTCCCTAGCCAAGTCTAAAGATGATCTTTCCCCATAGAGTCATCGGGATTCTCATTTCCAAGGGATTTCCCCAGTAGAGCAAGAAGAAATTCTCCCCAGTGGAGTCAGAGCAGGATGATCAGATCCTCAGCAGATGTTCAAAGCAGTTAAACGAAGTATACCTCACGCAGAGTCGTCTTTCCTCCAGTGAAAACCTCCCCAACAGGCATCAGGTTACCATCACTTCGCTCCCATCAGTTAAAAGCTTTCAACCCGTCAGCAGTATACAGAATGCTCCCCAGATTCATCAGCGGAGAGTTAAAGCAAAAGCAGTTGCCTCACACTCCCAAACACCAGTATATACTCATTTTAACACCCGCCCGTGCCATCTTTCCCCAGTAAAGTCGCCTGAACACTCTTTGCGAACAAAATCACCCGTATTACAGATACGTCCTGACACCCGTCCGTGTCATACTCCAGCAGAAAGCCAAAGACATCCTCTTTGCACTCACATATACCTATATACACAATCCTTTGGCACCCGTCCGTGTCATATCCCCAGCGCAATCATCTACACTTTTGCAACCCACATACTTGTTGATATTATTATACTTTTCTCTCTTGACACTCGTCCGTGTCACTCTCCCCAGCAGATAAACACTCATCTATACGATGCTCATACTCACTACTCATGTTACACTCATACAGATACTCGTCCGTATCTTGTATATGCCATTCATATCCCCACAGATTCAACACTAGTCCTTGTTCTTTGTTAACCAGTTGGTACTCGTCCGTATCATCATCTCAGAACATGCGTCAAGGGTTTGTTTCTACATGATACTCGTCCGTATCATAGTCTTAAGGATGCTCGTCCGCATCTTTAATCCATACACTGTGTCAAACACTTTTGTCTTCTTGAATATAGATACTCGCCTGTGTCTACTATTCCCCAGAGGAGTCCTCTCAGATTCAACACTCGTCCGTGTTCTCTGTTAACCAGTTGATACTCGTCCGTATCATCATCTTTGAACACGCGTCAATATTTTGTTTCTACCCGGTACTCGTCCGTATCGTAGTCTTGGGGATGCTCGTCCGCATCTTTAATCTATACACAAACCTCCAAACACTTATACCTTTTATTTCTTGGATGTAAACACTCGTCCGTGTTTACTATTCCCCGGTAGATCGCCAACAAAGTAATTTTCTTTTTATCTGACACTCGTCCTGTGTCATGATAACCTTGAGAGCAGCCGTACCCTGCTAGGTGGTCGTCCTCCACCTCTTGATGGTCGTCCTCCATCATGCTCATCCGATGGTCGTCCCCATCGTTTTTTTTCTATCCGACATTCGTCCTATGTCGTGACAGAGCAGCCGTCCCCTGCTAGGTGATCGTCCTTCACCTTTGATGACTGTCCCTCATCATTATTTCATTTATTCTTTAACCCGATGGCCGTCCCCGTCGTGGTCCCTTTTCTTTTTAGCCCGATGGTCGTCCCCATCGTTGGTTACTTTGCTTTATGAACTTGATGGCCGTCCCCATCATTTTTCATTAATCCCCAGAGAATATTACAACTTTATCTTGATGGCCGTCCCCATCATAATACCTTTTATCCCCAGCATGTCGGCCGTCCCCGTCATTGCCTTATTTTCCGTACTTTTTTAGCATGTCGGCCGTCCCCGTCATTGCTCTTTACCCAGCAGTCGTCCTCTGCTCGACGGTCGTCCTCCGTCGCCCACACTTTATAATATACTTTATTTTCCTTTACAATCTATATCCCTTTTCTTCTTCATTCTGTGAGTGCAAATTTTGGGCTGTCTTTGGTATTCAACCACAAGTTATCTTGTTTGCCTGATAAGCCGTCGCTTACATCCTGCACAGCTAACTCATGTCTGAATAGGGGCAGCTGTAGACACCCTAAATTTGCCCTCTGATTTTCTTTCTTCGCCTGTCTTTCATTTGCATCTCATTTGCATTTCCATTTGGTCATATACATTTTGCACATCATTTGCATAGGCTCCTGAGACATGGGATCATGGTCATCTGAGGAATTAGGGTCTCACGCTTTATTTGCGAATTATCAGAAGAAATCAAGGCTTTGGCTTGCAGCCACCAGTGGTATTGTTCTCTTATGCTTATGGTTGCCAATTTAGGGTTTACTTCCCTGGTTTAGTGTTCTTCAAGGATTTCATGTATGCAAGGACTATTCACCGAGGCATCTGGCCCATCATCGGTCTATTCTCTTATTCATCAAGTCGCAAGGATATTTTCGTCTTCTCAGCGTCTTAGGCAATTTATTTCTCAAAAAAAAAGGTTATAATTGTGGTTCAAGTGTGGTTGTTCTGTCACGATCTGATATGGACGGATGTTCGGCCTACTCTTGGTCGAACTATCAGGAGTGTGTTTCATTTCAAGTTATCGGTACGGGTGGTTTATTTCCAGAATGGTGTGTATCCAAAGTCGTGGTGTGAAGGTCATCGTTTTGTCCAGTTTTGATTCATGAGGGATGTAATTGGATTATCCGTTGACCATTGCTCAATTGCAAGTGGCATGTTCCGATTCAAGAAGGTTTTATAATGAAGGTTTTGTTTCCTCGTTTTTCAAATGAAAAGATCAAGATTGATTTTTGATTAATCCATGATCAATTTAATTCTCAAGAATTAGTTCATGGTTCTAAATATAAAAAAGGGGGTCCAAGATTAATTCATGTTCTCAAAGACCAATTCAAGGTGTTATTTATTTCGAGGGAAAACACGAGATGGTGAAATATGGATATGGCATTAATGTGGGAAATTAAAATTTCGGTTATCATTTATTTTGATATTAAGAACTAAAGAGTTTGTGGAAGTACAAATAATGTATTAGGCCCATGTCCAAGTTTCTAAATGGTATCAACAATAAATAGAACAATCTTTTTCCATTAGCAATAAAAGTTACAGAAAGTGAATAAATACAATTTTGTTACATGATTACATGGTCCCACTTCAACAAATGCCTCACATCACCCACACACCCCTTTACACCAAATTTAAGACAATACAGCAAACCACTCATCACACTCCAACGGATACATTTTTTGACTCTTCATCACAACACACCTCCACAACTTCAAAAACAACCCTCATCTTCTATCTTGAAGACAAAAAAAAAAAAAAAAAACCTCACTGAACTTGCATCAAAACACAGCAACCAAAACCACATTCGAATCATTCTCAATCTTCCTTGCAAAACCTTCTCAACACCAACCATTCCTCCTCCATCTTCTACCACCTTTACCTCCTTCATCCATCACAAATTCAACCTGCAAAAAAAAAAACAACAACAGCAATACGAAACCAGCAACAACGAAAACCATCACTCATTTTTGCAGCAAAAGTTGACATAACACTCTCCTCTCACACTGTCCTCAACTCTAAAATTCTGCATAAACCAAATTAACAACTACTCGACATCTTTGGCCACCTTCTAACAACAAATCCAAACCGCAACTTCATTCACACTTGGAGCTAGCAAAACAGCCACCCCTGTTTCTCTTTTCACCGCAGCCATCTTCATACAACACCACCTACAAAAAATCGTGACCTCACAACCTTCAATAATAATCTCAAATCATCTGAACCTGCATAACCTCTTTTGATGCTTCTCAAAGTCACGACATCATCGCTTCCGTTCCGCACCACAGCATTGAACAAACCCTCTTATTTTCCAGGTTTTGCATAAAGAACAATCCCACAACAAGCTCCATAACCTCGTCCAACCTTTCAACCTACCTCCAACACTCGTCGGCAACAAACAACAACAATACACCAATCAGAAAGAGATGGAGAGAGATCAAAATCGAAAATGAAGAAGCAAATGAAATAGAAGTGGAAAGCAAAGATACCGTTGAAGCTTGAAAGCAAAAACACAACGAGAAGCTGAAGTTATAGATCGCGGCGAGAGATTGAAGTCGTCGTCGAAACCCTTCCGGCGCGACCTATTCCTTTCTCTTCTTGCAGGTTGCGACGATGTGTGGATCCGATCGGAGGGAACTCTTCCACCTCCGACGCGCTATCAAAGGGAGGAACCGCGCGGGTTTGGGCGGAAACAGCGGAATCGCGGCGGCCAAAACCTTTGAACTTTTCGTTTGAGGCTTGAGAGGACGACGGAGACTCGCGGCAGAAGGTTTCCTGCGTGGATCGAGTTCCGATTGAGAGAGAAGTTCATCGGAGCCAGGTCGGTGTCGTGAGATTGGAGGGTTTTTGTTTGCACCGATGACGGAAGTTGAAGAATGAAACGGCGGCGAGAGCTCAGAAAGGGTTTCAGCGGATTTTCTTTTCTTGAGGGATTGGACGCCGACAAACGGAGAAGACAGAAAAGTTGAAGAACAAGGTTGAGCGTGAAATTGATTTGAGCAGGACAACGCTCGCATCTTGAGAAAGAAAAAGGGAATCGTGTTTGGAAGCTTTGGGTTCTTTTGACCTTCTTTGTTTCTTCCTTTATTGTTTTATTTTTTTTATATAAATTAAACAAACTGATTATATTTGATGACTTTTCTTTATATTTTCTTGTGTAAAAAGGGGGAAGTTTCATGGTGGGCTTCAGTTCAGATTCTTTAAGCCCATGCGGGTTTGGGCTCTGCACTCCCATCTTTTTGCTTTCAAACCTCCTGCCTCAAGAGCTAGGACAATGGACCTTTGGATAAAGCCTAGTATCATGTTATTCTGCTAACCAACACCTCTATCCAGCGGGCACCCCCTCTCACTTTTATTTATTTCTTTTTTTCTTTGATCCCTAATGTCTTGCTTAAATTTTGTTTGTTAATTATTTTGATAACAATTGTTAGAATTCTATTAATTTATAATTTTATTAGATTTTTTTTTTACTTAAATTTTGTTTGTTAATTATTTTTAATAAAATTTCTTAGAACTTTATTACTTTAGAACCTTATTAGATTTTTTTTGTTTAATTTTTCTTGTTAATTATCAATATAACTTTGATGTTAGTTTATTTTAATTTATTTGAGTTTAGTTAAATAAAATTGTGTCAGTTTTGGCTGTAGTTTGTGCTCATTGTTTTGTAGGCCCATTGTTCGATTTCTGGACTTGAAGGCTTGTCCTGACATCTTGTTAAGTTGGATCCTCTTCATTTGGTTGGTTTGAATGATGGAAATTTCATTTTGATCTTTATCTGATATCTTGATAATGGACAATTTGTGTTTGAACTGTTGAATCTGCTTTAGACTTGAATTTCTTCCTGAGTTCTCTTGCGCGTTTTGAAGAGGCAACGGACCTTCTCCGTTAGGTAACACTGATGGCCCGATTTTAATTATTGCATGCTGCTGCATCTGGAAGTCCTACTGGTGTAGGCTCTGTTTGTGCATTGTCATCTTATTCCATATCGTATTCTCATCTCCTTATCTTATTCATTATTCATCTTATCTCCATTTCACATTCTTATCTCCTTACTCTTATTTCTAATTCATCTAATTTTTCTTCTTCATCCATTTCTTATTCCTCATCTTCTCTTATTCTTTCTCGACTTGAGGTGTGCTTAGGCCACCATGGAGCTCCTCCTTTCATCCTTCTCTTTTTCTTTCTTTCTTCTTCAGGATAGTTAGCCTCACAAACCTTAGGAACAACCAAGCATGACAATGATTAGGGTTTTGATTAGTCCCCCCTTTTAGTTTTACCTTTGTGTCTCTTTTGAGTCTTCTCTTCTCATCTCATAATCAGGGACTAAACCCTAAAGGCTTTAAGGCTTTGTGATTAAGCTTATGCCTGCATCCTTCTATTAGGATGGAGTGTATAACTTTAATCCTAAGTGTTAAACCCTTAATGTGTTTAAATCTCTTAATCAATTCACTTAATAATCATCAAGACATCACTTGTAACTTGGGTCTTGCATTAGGGTTCTAATTCTTCTTTAACTGGTTAAGAAGGACTAACCCTAGTGTTAATGGACAAGTCCCCCTCAAGTTGTCTTGCAAACCCTAAAACTCACTTCATCATCATAACATTAAATAAAAATACACTTAATCAAAGGCTTGTTTTGTCATGAGTTTAATCCCTAATCATGGATTAAGTTGAGGAGTTTTCCTCAGCTTAAACATTCTCATCTATTATCCTTCTATTAGGATGGTGTAATGAGTCGGTTTAATCCTTGATTATGGCATAACCTTATCACTCAACACTAAACAAAAGCACCAAAAACATCTAAATAATCACAAATAGGTTAATGATCTTAATCCTATACCAAAGGTGATTAAGTGTGAGAATCTGACTTCACACTTAAGGTACTCTCATTACCCCTAAACAGAGGGAAGATGTGATGAGTTTACTAAATCCATTGGTTTAGGCTTAAGCTCATTAACTTATGACAAACTTTCAAAAGCAATAAAAGACTGAAAACTCAAAAACAAACAATAATCGTCTCCTCCGGGATTCTTTTCTCATCTCATTCACTCACAAGCGAGAACTCGCTTTTTCCGTCTAATGCAAGACAGTTCGCACCTGAGCCAGACAGGTCATACACTTGAGCATAGACAAGTAAGCAGTTCACCAGTCAATTCATCTTCCAGTCTCTTTGGGTCGAACTACGGTGTTCTGACTTCCTCATTGCACGAGAGGATACGTAGGCATAACTTAACAGTTATCGAACAAAAGTCTCTGTATATTCCCCCTCTTTCCAGCATCTTTCTCCTAGCCTCATATTCTTGAGCATCTCACTCTCATCCTTACACTGACACTCTATATATCACACTTTACACTTCTTTTACACACAAATTGCACTGACACTACCCCTTTAAAACACAAATCTTTTAAGCGTGGATCCCGTCGAGTACGGCGGACAATCTGGGTGCTAATACCTTCCCAGGTTGTAACCAACCCCCTTTCTCAGTCTCTCTGGTTCGCAACCGTCTTATCTATCTCTTTCTAGGTTTATGCAGCATTACCTTTCCTCCGGGATAAAAATGCCTAGCTGGCGACTCTATTCATTCTCCAGTGAGTTCACGGCTGTGTGTTCTCATTGTCCCTCTCGCCGACCGTTCGCGTCTGTACCTTTATCTGGACTTAGCTCCATTTATCGGGAGCGACAGCTTGGCGACTCTGCTGGGGATATGGGCGAGACTGCAGCCAGGGCTTCTGGTTCTTTTTGTGGGTTCCTCCTAGCGCTTGATTGATTTGTGTTTACTGGGGTGTTATGCGCTATTTGTGCTTGTATATTTATTTTGTTTTTGCTTTATGTACAGTTGTTTACTGCTTTCTTTACAGCTTTACATGTATCATACTGTCATACTTTTCTGGCTGGATTTGTTGTTTCTGCTTTGGTGGGTGGGTGTTCTGCTGAGAGTTAAGGTCCTATACCTGGGACCTGAGTGACACCTAGGCTAGAGTGAATCATATTCTTTCCCATTCCATCTCGGTCTGGTGCGGGAATATGAAACACGGTTCAGATATGGGTTTCTTCTTGAGAACTCTGTGTTGCAGATTTCCTGCAATGCTAGGGCTATCTGGGAAGCCTGCTAAGTCTGGATGACCTTTAGTATTGACCTTCAGAAACTGAGGTGAATTAGAGGAGGAACCTTTATGGTTATTGTAAACACTGTACCTCCGGGTTAGAAGTGTTTACACTTCTCATAACTGATCCAAGTCTGAGGATCCTTGTTTTAGAACACCACCTGTGAGGGGGTTGGGCTGTTTACAGGTTTGCAGGAACCCTTGACCTCAACATACCCTCATTACCAGTACAATTGTTTGATCCGGTCACTATGATCCTGAAGTTATTGACCTATGGTTTTCAGTTACTATTTCGGGTTACTATACAGAGATCTTGTGGTTACAGACACTTGATTCTTGGCAGTATTCCAGACTCCAGGCAGTTTCTAGCTGTGATCCCATGTCTTTGCATCTTTTGCATCATCATATTGCATTTCGCATCTGCATCTGCATTGCATTTTCCTCCTCCAGAGAGCTCATCCTTCCTCTTTTGTCCATGGCCAGCCAGCTGATTTCCCGGTACTCAGTTTGAACAAGTGTTAACTGTTAGAAGACGACAGAGTGTGTGAAGCTAGACTAAACAGTGTCAAGAGTTAAGAAGGGTCAGATTGGAAGCCATCAGTAGCTATGTCAGAGAACAACCGTCAGAATGTTGAGTTTCCACCTGGTTTCACTTCAATGACCAATCCTCTGTATGGTCTTTCTCCTGATGAAGATCTTCCACAAGTGAACAATCTTGCTCAAGCTCAGCCTGCACAGACCCCGATCGTGAATCAGAATGTACCTGAACCATCTGCTGTCCGAGGTGGACCTTCATCTTCTTCTGATACTACAAATTATCAGAGTTTTGCCTTCCCTATGCCAGACTTCCAAGGGGAAATCCCTCTTGTGAAAACCAAGGATCCACAAGTTATCGATCCTGCTGAAAGATTTCGTGTGTTGGACGACCGACTCAAAGCCTTAGCGGATCCTGATGCCTTCGGTTTTGATGCTCTAAACCTGTGTTTGGTGTCTGGTCTTGTCATTTCTTCAGACTTCAAAACTCCGAAGTTTGAGAAATACACTGGTGTCAGTTGCCCGAAGCGTCATTTGGTGATGTTCTGTAGAAAAATGACTTCTCATGCCTGCAATGATAAGTTGATGATTCACTGTTTTCAGGACAGTTTAAGTGGGGCATCTTTAAGTTGGTACATGGATTTGGGAAGCAGTCATATCCGATCTTGGAATGATTTATCCAGAGCTTTCGTGAAGCAATACCAGTACAATATGGACGTGGCGCCCAATCGCACGCACTTGCAGAGCCTATCCCAGAGGAGTGGTGAATCTTTCAGAGAATATGCACAACGGTGGAGAGAATTGGCAGCCCAAGTGCAACCACCACTTTCAGACAGAGAATTAATTGACCTGTTCGTGGGCACCTTGCAGGGTCCATACTTGGAAAGAATGAGTAGCATTGGGATGACAAGCTTCTCTGATTTGATGATAGTTGGAGTACGCATTGAGAGCCTGCTCAAAAGTTGAAAGATCCAGGACTTTTCGAACATCCCAGCTAGTGAAAGTGAGTCTATTGTTAGCTCCCAAGAGGAAGAATGGAATGACGTCAGTGCCGTCATGGCAAATATCGAATATTCTGGACCAACATCTTCTCAGAGATCATCTATTCCCGTGTCTGGTTACTCTTATGGGCATTCGGCAATGCTTAGAACACCATATCAGAAGTCCTGGACTCCTCCTCGTCCAAATCTGCAATCTCATGGTCGAAGACCTCAGAATCAACTTCAGAGCCAGCCTAGGCCTCGTAACAATCTGGAAAGAAGGATTGCTCCTCTTCATCCAGTCCCCATGGCATACAGTGAACTCTTGCCGCATCTAATTCAGAGCTCTTTGGTGGTTCCTAAGCTTCTCAAGCCGTTACCAGGGTCGTACCCTCCAGGGTACAATCCTCATGAGCAGTGCGGGTATCATGGTGGATCAATGGGGCATTCAACTGAAGATTGCAAAGCTTTTCAAGCCAAGGTCCAACAATTGATAGACAAGGGCTACATTTCCTTTCCAGAAGGAAGCTTGGTTGTGCATGTCAACCTTTCACCTGTTTGAGTTCGAAGACTTCGGAGGAGCGTCTCCTGATTTCAGTGGTCCAGATAACAAAACGTCATCAGAGTTGGTGATCATTGTATCCTTTTTATCATTTGCATTGTAGTTTCTTTCCTGTTAGCAGCTACTTGTCTTTTAAGCATTGTTATTTTAAATGGTAATGTTAATGTAGTGATCTTGCACTTTTTGAATCAATTATGTCGCATTCGCTCATTTTTTCTTTCCTTGCATCAAAAACGAAAAATAAAAAAAAATAAAAAAAAATAAAAAAAATTGCATCCATATACCTCCCATTTATTTCACTATTGTTTAGCAGGTTTGAGGGAGGATGATGACAACTGAATACCCATAACTGTTGAAGGTATGCTTTCAGAGTGGAACCTGCTGACGATGTACAGGCATTGTTTCAATTCCCAAACACCGGAGATATAAGGGAGATAGCCCTTCGTCAACCCCTTTGAGCCTTGAAGCAGGAGTTTCTTTTCTGAACGAAAAAACCCTCACATTCAACCCGGGGCAGGGTAGTTATCAGTTCATTTGACCGAGCGTTCAAATTTCCAAAGGAGTGTGCATCCGAGGATCCATTACCTTTATTCATTACACCTCAAGAGGTCAAGGGACGTGAAACCACAATGGTTATCCCTCACCAACAAAGGAATGAGGCAGTCAACCCTTTCAGCAAGTCATGACAAGCCAGTGTCACACGATTTGTTCAACAAAGATAAAAAAAGGGAAATAAAGCCCGCTAAGTCGAAAAAATGTGTGAAAACATATGACTTAGGCAAAAGTTAGGGCATCCCGCTGGACTTCGAAATCGAAAAATTCAAAAAAAAGGAGAACCAGTCCAGGCAAAAGTTAGGGAGTAAAAAATGAAAGAATCTTCCATGAGAACAAAGTCGTGTGACCAGACACAAAGTCAGAAGGGGTGACTGTTACTCCAAGAAACCTCATTGGTGCGTAAACCGTCAACGTCATTGGTTCCTCAACCATTACAAAACCCTTTCGAGAGGCGAGCGCTTAAGTCCAATTAGCTGAATATAGGTCCGGAGAACATCAAGGAGAATGGGTGGGCAAATATAAACTTTGAGCCATAAATCTTTCTTTCTAAAACCGTGAACCAGACCACGTCATAACCCTTGAAAGTCCTAATTGAATCAGGTTCAGTTCTGAAAGCATACTACGACAAGGTTGCGTAAACTGACTCCTAACGATTTGCTAACTTAACACTACGTTTGGAGTAATCATCCATTCGTCACACACTGTCACAGCATCAAAATAAATAAATTTTCAAAAAAACTTCCATGTGTACTGCATTAAAATTACCATTTGTGAATGTACAGTTTTAATTGCAAGTTAGTTTGTGACACAGGGAAGTTCCTACAAAGAGCAATCACGAGGGAACTTGATTATTCAACAATGATGACCATAATCAAGAGCATCTTGTCAGCCTATGAATCAGGGGCATGTTATCCAATGGTTTTGTTGACCAAGGAATCTGTCAGGGTAAAGAGAGTTCCCAAGCATCAGTTGATCGAGGAACGTCATTCAAAGTCAGTTGATCAGAGCTGAATCTGCCAAACAAGGGCAGGACACCCGGAGTTTCCGTTGACTAAGGGTCAATTCTTCCAATGTTCAGTCAGAATGAATCAAGTCGCTTACACGCTCATACCAGGGAAGGATACTTCCAGAGATCACTAAGCGCAACTCTCCTCGAGAGAACATCCAGGTTTGCTATTCCAGAAATTGGATAATCAGCAACAGTCTGTTCAGAGACTCGCCCAACAGGGGCAATTTTTAGCTACACAGAGCAATTTGTATCAGTAATCTCAGAGTTCAAGACGAGTATTGGGAAATCATGCTACCCACCGTCGCCTTTGTCACCCTTCTCAACCAGAAGCCTTGTCACTAAGACCTTTCTTCCCACCTCGGGAGTTTCTCTGGCCCTTCATAAGCATGGCATAAAACATTTGCATACGTTATTCATGTCGCATATAGAGCATGTGCATCATAATTGCATTAAGCATAACCCCCGCAACATCAGATCTCACCCAGGGCCCCGTAACCCTAACTTATCAACCTTTCAAAGTCCAGTTCCCGTCTGGCAAGCCTTTTCAAAGTCCAGTTCTCGTCTGGCAAACCTTTTCAAGTCTAGTCCTCGTCTGGCAGACAAACCCAAAGTCCAGTTCTCGTCTGGCAAACCAACTTCAAATACCAGTTCTCGTCTGGTAGGCGAATCTTTTAACCAGTTCCCGTCTGGTCACCTTTTCATTTAGCCCGTTGAACGCCAGTTCCCGTCTGGTAGTCATTCTTTTTCAGAGTCAATTCTCGTCTGACAATGAACCCAAGGAGTCAGTTCTCGTCTGACGACTTATTCTTTGCCCATCAGTTCTCGTCTGTTGGCCTACCTTTAATAAACCAGTTCTCGTCTGGTAATTCACCTTCAAAAGTCCAATTGCTTGGCAACCAAAAAATATATATATATCTATCAACCTGGCCCTAGCGCCCAACCATCCTTGTTTCATATCCTTGGCATTGAGCATACGTCTGCATTGTACATCATTTGCATTGCATCTCCATACCGCATGGCTTCTGTTTTAGCTCTGATGTGGGGCAAGAATCGTTTCAAGACGTGATCTGGGGCAGTTATCTCAAGACTTGTTGAATTTCTGCGAGAGTTTGAAGACACTGGGGCAATTCTGGATGCCAAGTCTTCTGTAAAATCCTCTGAAGACGATCTTTTTATGGATGATGCAGTATGGTATAATTAAGGAGTTAAGGGAGTGCTTGGTCACTCTGGATGATCAGTAATGCTTTTGTTGAGCTCAGAAGTTTGAAGCACTGTGTTAATTCTCAGGGAATGTCTGGTATTTATTTTACCAGCAAGGCATTGGAAGTTTATTTCTTCCCCGAGCATAAAGATCTTCTTTCAGCCGACAAGATTCCCTCATGAGGAGTTGGTTATTCGCATTCAGTCAAAGCCAATTTTCATTGGCATATCTTCCCAACACAGCTGTTATGCTATACTTGGGGCATATTTTGATTCTCCAGCAAAGTCTCTCCTCAGCAGAGCATTGCCAAATATTTTTCTCAACCATGAAGGTTGACATTCCCAGCTGAGTCAGAGCAGACGATATCCCCAACAGAACTTCAAGGCTAATTGAATCGTTCTCGTCCCCAAGCGGATTTATCTTCCCACAGTGAAGTTTTCCCAACAGGTAGCTGAAGGCCTTGTTTCCCCACAAAGTTAGAATTATCAGAATTCCCTCCTCAGCAGGATTGTGTGATCAAGCATCTTCCCTAGCCAAGTCTAAAGATGATCTTTCCCCATAGAGTCATCGGGATTCTCATTTCCAAGGGATTTCCCCAGCAGAGCAAGAAGAAATTCTCCCCAGTGGAGACAGAGCAGGATGATCAGATCCTCAGCAGATGTTCAAAGCAGTTAAACGAAGTATACCTCACGCAGAGTCGTCTTTCCTCCAGTGAAAACCTCCCCAACAGGCATCAGGTTACCATCACTTCGCTCCCATCAGAGTTAAAAGCTTTCAACCCGTTAGCAGTATACAGAATGCTCCCCAGATTCCCCAGCGGAGAGTTAAAGCAAAAGCAGTTGCCTCACACTCCCAAACACCAGTATATACTCATTTTAACACCCGCCCGTGCCATCTTTCCCCAGTAAAGTCGCCTGAACACTCTTTGCGAACAAAATCACCCGTATTACAGATACGTCCTGACACCCGTCCGTGTCATACTCCAGCAGAAAGCCAAAGACATCCTCTTTGCACTCACATATACCTATATACACAATCCTTTGGCACCCGTCCGTGTCATATCCCCAGCGCAGTCATCTACACTTTTGCAACCCACATACTTGTTGATATTATTATACTTTTCTCTCTTGACACTCGTCCGTGTCACTCTCCCCAGCAGATAAACACTCATCTATACGATGCTCATACTCACTACTCATGTTACACTCATACAGATACTCGTCCGTATCTTTTATATGCCATTCATATCCCCACAGATTCAACACTAGTCCTTGTTCTTTGTTAACCAGTTGGTACTCGTCCGTATCATCATCTCAGAACATGCGTCAAGGGTTTGTTTCTACATGATACTCGTCCGTATCATAGTCTTAAGGATGCTCGTCCGCATCTTTAATCCATACACTGTGTCAAACACTTTTGTCTTCTTGAATATAGATACTCACCTGTGTCTACTATTCCCCAGAGGAGTCCTCTCAGATTCAACACTCGTCCGTGTTCTCTGTTAACCAGTTGATACTCGTCCGTATCATCATCTTTGAACACGCGTCAATATTTTGTTTCTACCCGGTACTCGTCCGTATCGTAGTCTTGGGGATGCTCGTCCGCATCTTTAATCTATACACAAACCTCCAAACACTTATACCTTTTATTTCTTGGATGTAAACACTCGTCCGTGTTTACTATTCCCCGGTAGATCGCCAACAAAGTAATTTTCTTTTTATCTGACACTCTTCCTGTGTCATGATAACCTTGAGAGCAGCCGTACCCTGCTAGGTGGTCGTCCTCCACCTCTTGATGGTCGTCCTCCATCATGCTCATCCGATGGCCGTCCCCATCGTTGTTTTTCTATCCGACATTCGTCCTATGTCGTGACAGAGCAGCCGTCCCCTGCTAGGTGATCATCCTTCACCTTTGATGACCGTCCCTCATCATTATTTCATTTATTCTTTAACCCGATGGCCGTCCCCGTCGTGGTCCCTTTTCTTTTTAGCCCGATGGCCGTCCCCATCGTTGGTTACTTTGCTTTATGAACTTGATGGTCGTCCCCATCATTTTTCATTAATCCCCAGAGAATATTACAACTTTATCTTGATGGTCGTCCCCATCATAATACCTTTTATCCCCAGCATGTCGGCCGTCCCCGTCATTGCCTTATTTTCCGTACTTTTTTAGCATGTCGGCCGTCCCCGTCATTTCTCTTTACCCAGCAGTCGTCCTCTGCTCGACGGTCGTCCTCCGTCGCCCACACTTTATAATATACTTTATTTTCCTTTACAATCTATATCCCTTTTCTTCTTCATTCTGTGAGTGCAAATTTTGGGCTGTCTTTGGTATTCAACCACAAGTTATCTTGTTTGCCTGATAAGCCGTCGCTTACATCCTGCACAGCTAACTCATGTCTGAATAGGGGCAGCTGTAGACACCCTAAATTTGCCCTCTGATTTTCTTTCTTCGCCTGTCTTTCATTTGCATCTCATTTGCATTTCCATTTGGTCATATACATTTTGCACATCATTTGCATAGGCTCCTGAGACATGGGATCATGGTCATCTGAGGAATTAGGGTCTCACGCTTTATTTGCGAATTATCATAAGAAATCAAGGCTTTGGCTTGCAGCCACCAGTGGTATTGTTCTCTTATGCTTATGGTTGCCAATTTAGGGTTTACTTCCCTGGTTTAGTGTTCTTCAAGGATTTCATGTATGCAAGGACTATTCACCGAGGCATCTGGCCCATCATCGGTCTATTCTCTTATTCATCAAGTCGCAAGGATATTTTCGTCTTCTCAGCGTCTTAGGCAATTTATTTCTCAAAAAAAAAAGGTTATAGTTGTGGTTCAAGTGTGGTTGTTCTGTCACGATCTGATATGGACGGATGTTCGGCCTACTCTTGGTCGAACTATCAGGAGTGTGTTTCATTTCAAGTTATCGGTACGGGTGGTTTATTTCCACAATGGTGTGTATCCAAAGTCGTGGTGTGAAGGTCATCGTTTTGTCCAGTTTTGATTCATGAGGGATGTAATTGGATTATCCGTTGACCATTGCTCAATTGCAAGTGGCATGTTCCGATTCAAGAAGGTTTTATAATGAAGGTTTTGCTTCCTCATTTTTCAAATGGAAAGATCAAGATTGATTTTTGATTAATCCATGATCAATTTAATTCTCAAGAATTAGTTCATGGTTCTAAATATAAAAAAGGGGGTCCAAGATTAATTCATGTTCTCAAAGACCAATTCAAGGTGTTATTTATTTCGAGGGAAAACACGAGATGGTGAAATATGGATATGGCATTAATGTGGGAAATTAAAATTTCGGTTATCATTTATTTTGATATTAAGAACTAAAGAGTTTGTGGAAGTACAAATAATGTATTAGGCCCATGTCCAAGTTTCTAAATGGTATCAACAATAAATAGAACAATCTTTTTCCATTAGCAATAAAAGTTACAGAAAGTGAATAAATACAATTTTGTTACATGATTACATGGTCCCACTTCAACAAATGCCTCACATCACCCACACACCCCTTTACACCAAATTTCAGACAATACAGCAAACCACTCATCACACTCCAACGGATACATTTTTTGACTCTTCATCACAACACACCTCCACAACTTCAAAAACAACCCTCATCTTCTATCTTGAAGACAAAAAAAAAAAAAAAAAAACTCACTGAACTTGCATCAAAACACAGCAACCAAAACCACATTCGAATCATTCTCAATCTTCCTTGCAAAACCTTCTCAACACCAACCATTCCTTCTCCATCTTCTACCACCTTTACCTCCTTCATCCATCACAAATTCAACCTGCAAAAAAAAAAACAGCAATACGAAACCAGCAACAACGAAAACCATCACTCATTTTTGCAGCAAAAGTTGACATAACACTCTCCTCTCACACTGTCCTCAACTCTAAAATTCTGCATAAACCAAATTAACAACTACTCGACATCTTTGGCCACCTTCTAACAACAAATCCAAACCGCAACTTCATTCACACTTGGAGCTAGCAGAACAGCCACCCCTGTTTCTCTTTTCACCGCAGCCATCTTCATACAACACCGCCTACAAAAAATCGTGACCTCACAACCTTCAATAATAATCTCAAATCATCTGAACCTGCATAACCTCTTTTGATGCTTCTCAAAGTCACGGCATCATCGCTTCCGTTCCGCACCACAACATTGAACAAACCCTCTTATTTTCCAGGTTTTGCATAAAGAACAATCCCACAACAAGCTCCATAACCTCGTCCAACCTTTCAACCTACCTCCAACACTCGTCGGCAACAAACAACAACAATACACCAATCAGAAAGAGATGGAGAGAGATCAAAATAGAAAATGAAGAAGCAAATGAAATAGAAGTGGAAAGCAAAGATACCGTTGAAGCTTGAAAGCAAAAACACAACGAGAAGCTGAAGTTACAGATCGCGGCGAGAGATTGAAGTCGTCGTCGAAACCCTTCCGGCGCGACCTATTCCTTTCTCTTCTTGCAGGTTGCGACGATGTGTGGATCCGATCGGAGGGAACTCTTCCACCTCCGACGCGCTATCAAAGGGAGGAACCGCGCGGGTTTGGGCGGAAACAGCGGAATCGCGGCGGCCAAAACCTTTGAACTTTTCGTTTGAGGCTTAAGAGGACGACGGAGACTCGCGGCAGAAGGTTTCCTGCGTGGATCGAGTTCCGATTGAGAGAGAAGTTCATCGGAGCCAGGTCGGTGTCGTGAGATTGGAGGGTTTTTGTTTGCACCGATGACGGAAGTTGAAGAATGAAACGGCGGCGAGAGCTCAGAAAGGGTTTCGGCGGATTTTCTTTTCTTGAGGGATTGGACGCCGACGAACGGAGAAGACGGAAAAGTTGAAGAACAAGGTTGAGCGTGAAATTGATTTGAGCAGGACAATGCTCGCATCTTGAGAAAGAAAAAGGGAATCGTGTTTGGAAGCTTTGGGTTCTTTTGACCTTCTTTGTTTCTTCCTTTATTGTTTTATTTTTTTTATATAAATTAAACAAACTGATTATATTTGATGACTTTTCTTTATATTTTCTTGTGTAAAAAGGGGGAAGTTTCATGGTGGGCTTCAGTTCAGATTCTTTAAGCCCATGCGGGTTTGGGCTCTGCACTCCCATCTTTTTGCTTTCAAACCTCCTGCCTCAAGAGCTAGGACAATGGACCTTTGGATAAAGCCCAGTATCATGTTATTCTGCTAACCAACACCTCTATCCAGCGGGCACCCCCTCTCACTTTTATTTATTTCTTTTTTTCTTTGATCCCTAATGTCTTGCTTAAATTTTGTTTGTTAATTATTTTGATAACAATTGTTAGAATTCTATTAATTTATAATTTTATTAGATTTTTTTTTACTTAAATTTTGTTTGTTAATTATTTTTAATAAAATTTCTTAGAACTTTATTACTTTAGAACCTTATTAGATTTTTTTTGTTTAATTTTTCTTGTTAATTATCAATATAACTTTGATGTTAGTTTATTTTAATTTATTTGAGTTTAGTTAAATAAAATTGTGTCAGTTTTGGCTGTAGTTTGTGCTCATTGTTTTGTAGGCCCATTGTTCGATTTCTGGACTTGAAGGCTTGTCCTGACATCTTGTTAAGTTGGATCCTCTTCATTTGGTTGGTTTGAATGATGGAAATTTCATTTTGATCTTTATCTGATATCTTGATAATGGACAATTTGCGTTTGAACTGTTGAATCTTCTTTAGACTTGAATTTCTTCCTGAGTTCTCTTGCGCGTTTTGAAGAGGCAACGGACCTTCTCCGTTAGGTAACACTGATGGCCCGATTTTAATTATTGCATGCTGCTGCATCTGGAAGTCCTACTGGTGTAGGCTCTGTTTGTGCATTGTCATCTTATTCCATATCATATTCTCATATCCTTATCTTATTCATTATTCATCTTATCTCCATTTCACATTCTTATCTCCTTACTCTTATTTCTAATTCATCTAATTTTTCTTCTTCATCCATTTCTTATTCCTCATCTTCTCTTATTCTTTCTCGACTTGAGGTGTGCTTAGGCCACCATGGAGCTCCTCCTTTCATCCTTCTCTTTTTCTTTCTTTCTTCTTCAGGATAGTTAGCCTCACAAACCTTAGGAACAACCAAGCATGACAATGATTAGGGTTTTGATTAGTCCCCCCTTTTAGTTTTACCTTTGTGTCTCTTTTGAGTCTTCTCTTCTCATCTCATAATCAGGGACTAAACCCTAAAGGCTTTAAGGCTTTGTGATTAAGCTTATGCCTGCATCCTTCTATTAGGATGGAGTGTATAACTTTAATCCTAAGTGTTAAACCCTTAATGTGTTTAAATCTCTTAATCAATTCACTTAATAATCATCAAGACATCACTTGTAACTTGGGCCTTGCATTAGGGTTCTAATTCTTCTTTAACTGGTTAAGAAGGACTAACCCTAGTGTTAATGGACAAGTCCCCCTCAAGTTGTCTTGCAAACCCTAAAACTCACTTCATCATCATAACATTAAATAAAAATACACTTAATCAAAGGCTTGTTTTGTCATGAGTTTAATCCCTAATCATGGATTAAGTTGAGGAGCTTTCCTCAGCTTAAACATTCTCATCTATTATCCTTCTATTAGGATGGTGTAATGAGTCGGTTTAATCCTTGATTATGGCTTAACCTCATCACTCAACACTAAACAAAAGCACCAAAAACATCTAAATAATCACAAATAGGTTAATGATCTTAATCCTATACCAAAGGTGATTAAGTGTGAGAATCTGACTTCACACTTAAGGTACTCTCATTACCCCTAAACAGAGGGAAAATGTGATGAGTTTACTAAATCCATTGGTTTAGGCTTAAGCTCATTAACTTATGACAAACTTTCAAAAGCAATAAAAGACTGAAAACTCAAAAACAAACAATAATCGTCTCCTCCGGGATTCTTTTCTCATCTCATTCACTCACAAGCGAGAACTCGCTTTTTCCGTCTAATGCAAGACAGTTCGCACCTGAGCCAGACAGGTCATACACTTGAGCATAGACAAGTAAGCAGTTCACCAGTCAATTCATCTTCCAGTCTCTTTGGGTCGAACTACGGTGTTCTGACTTCCTCATTGCACGAGAGGATACGTAGGCATAACTTAACAGTTATCGAACAAAAGTCTCTGTATATTCCCCCTCTTTCCAGCATCTTTCTCCTAGCCTCATATTCTTGAGCATCTCACTCTCATCCTTACACTGACACTGTATATATCACACTTTACACTTCTTTTACACACAAATTGCACTGACACTACCCCTTTAAAACACAAATCTTTTAAGCGTGGATCCCGTCGAGTACGGCGGACAATCTGGGTGCTAATACCTTCCCAGGTTGTAACCAACCCCCTTTCTCAGTCTCTCTGGTTCGCAACCGTCTTATCCATCTCTTTCTAGATTTATGCAGCATTACCTTTCCTCCGGGATAAAAATGCCTAGCTGGCGACTCTATTCATTCTCCAGTGAGTTCACGGCTGTGTGTTCTCATTGTCCCTCTCGCTGACCGTTCGCGTCTATACCTTTATCTGGACTTAGCTCCATTTATCGGGAGCGACAGACTCCTGCCAAGAGGGATCATAACAGGGCTCTACATATCTCCATTGAATGCAGGGGCACTACCCTGTCACATGTATTGATAGACAATGGTTCCTCGCTGAATGTGTTGCCCAAAGAAGTTCTGAATAAGCTTAGTCCTGAAGACGCTGTGTTGAAGCCTAGTAATATAGTGGTGAAGGCTTTTGATGGCTCGAGAAGAGTGGTGCATGGAGAAATTGATCTCCCAATCAAAGTTGGTTCTCAGGTCTTCAATGCTACCTTTTATGTCATGGATATTCATCCGTCATATTCTTGTTTGCTTGGGCGTCCCTGGATCCATGGGGCAGGTGTTGTAACCTCTACATTACATCAGAAGCTGAGATATCCGGTAGAAGGAAAGGTTGTCACTGTTTATGGAGAGGAAGGATATGTTGTTAGCCATGTAAACACTTTTAAATATCTGGAAGTGGAAGGTGAATATGTTGAAACTCCGTGTCAGACATTTGAAGTGGTTCCTTGGATTGTTAATGATTATGAAGCTCCTCCTGTTGTCAAGAAAGTTCCTGTGGTCACCAGAGTACCTCCTACAATGGCCTCCCTTAAAGATGCTAGAGCTGTGGTGGATGAAGGTGGTTGTACTATTTGGGGTCAGCTTCCTGATATTCCGTACAAGTCTGACAAATTTGGTTTGGGTTTCACTGCAGAGTCCCAGAAGGTTGTTCGTCGTGCTCGTGCTGTTCGTATCACCAATTAGGGGAGTATGAAGAATCAAATCAATGATGTGGATGACTATGATGAAGACTACAACTTGGATGCATGGATTTTTCCTACTGTGGGTGCTGGGCTCAATAACTGGAAGGCTGAAGATGTTATTCCTATCTCCTTTAGTCAGGAGTAAATACTATTATTGTGTTGTTACTTTTAAGTTTGTAATTTCTTGAACAATTAAACTCTTAAACCTTGTGCCTTACCCGGGGCACAATGGTGTGCTTGTTACGGGCTGTCATTTCATTTGCATACTTCATTCAATAAAAATCAGTGGACGTTTCGTTTTAGTAAATATTGTGTTCCTTGTCTTTCTTTTCTTTTATTTTTGTTTTATCAGCTATGTGTTCTTACACACACCCACATCACTAAAATGCAGATCCTCATCCACTCTGGATCCTGTTGATAACAGTTCTACTATTGCCAATTATAATTTCGAGAATCCGATCTATCAAGCTGAAGACGGAAATGAGGACGATTGTGAAGTGCCTGTAGAGCTTGCTAGGTTGTTACAACAAGAAGAGAAAGCTATACAGCCACATGAAGAGCCAGTCGAAGTTGTGAATTTGGGAACTGAAGAAAACAGGAAAGAGGTCAAGATAGGGGCTGAATTAGAGGATAGTGTCAAGAGCAGATTGATTCAGATGTTACATGACTATGTGGAGATCTTTGCTTGGTCCTACGAAGATATGCCAGGGTTGGATACAGACATTGTGGTTCACCATTTACCAGTAAAAGAAGATTGTCGTCCAAAGAAGCAGAAGGTTCGTCGTATGCGTCCTGAAATGTCAGAGAAAATCAAAGCAGAGGTGATGAAACAGTTTGATGCAGGGTTCTTAGCTGTGACTTCTTATCCTCAGTGGGTTGCAAATGTGGTGCCGGTACCTAAGAAATATGGTAAGGTACGTATGTGTGTAGACTACAGGGATTTGAACAAGGCCAGCCCCAAAGATGACTTTCCACTTCCTCATATTGATGTTCTGGTAGACAACACTGCTCAGCATAAGGTATTCTCCTTTATGGATGGGTTCTCTGGTTACAATCAGATCAAGATGGCACCTGAAGATATGTAGAAGACAACATTTGTTACACAGTGGGGCACTTTTTGTTATAAGGTGATGCCATTTGGTTTGAAGAATTCAGGGGCAACATATCAGCGTGCTATGGTGGCTTTGTTTCATGATATGATTCATCATGAGATAGAGGTATATGTGGATGATATGATAGCCAGGTCCCAGAATGAAGAACAATATCTTGATCATTTGCATAAGTTGTTTGAGAGGTTGAAGAAATACAAGTTAAGATTGAACCCAAACAAGTGTACTTTTGGAGTTAGATATGGTAAGCTCCTGGGTTTCATTGTCAGTGGAAAAGGTATTGAAGTGGATCCTGCAAAAGTGAAAGCTATACGAGAGATGCCAGCTCCCCGTACTGAGAAGGAAGTTAGAGGTTTCTTGGGACGATTGAATTACATTGCAAGATTTATTTCCCAATTAACAGCTACCTGTGAGCAAATCTTCAAGTTGTTGAAGAAAGATCAGGTGATGGAATGGAATGATGAGTGCCAGACTGCCTTTGATGAAATCAAGAAATATCTGATGGAACCTCCAATTCTGATGCCACCAGTTGATGGAAGACCCTTGATTATGTACTTAACAGTATTAGACAGCTCAATGGGGTGTGTATTGGGGCAACATGACGAGTCTGGTCGAAAAGAGCAGGCGATATACTACCTTAGCAAAAAGTTTACCGACTATGAAACAAGATACTCACTACTCGAGAAAACTTGTTGCGCTTTGGCATGGGCTGCTCGCCGACTAAGACAGTATATGTTGACTCATACTACCTTATTGATTTCAAAGATGGATCCAATCAAGTATATATTCGAGAAACCTGCTCTCTCCGGAAGAATTGCAAGATGGCAAATGATCTTGACAGAATATGATATACAGTATACTACTCAGAAGGCCATTAAAGGAAGTGTTGTGGCTGATCATTTGGCTCATCAAGTAGTGGATGATTATCAGTCAATGAGTTTTGAGTTCCCCGATGAAGACATTATGATTATTACCAAAGAACCTGGACAATATGACGGACCTGAACAAGGATCCTGATGGACCATGGTTTTTGATGGAGCTTCTAATGCACTTGGTAATGGTGTTGGTGTTGTGATCAGTTCCCCTGAAGGTTGTCATACCCCGATTACTGCCAGACTTTGTTTCTATTGCACTAATAACATGGCTGAGTATGAGGCATGTATCATGGGCATCAAAGCTGCCATTGATATGAAGATCCAGTTCCTTGATGTGTATGGAGATTCAGCCCTGGTAGTAAGTCAGATTAAAGGAGGTTGGGATACCAAGCATGATAACCTGGTTCCTTATAGAGAGCATGTTTTGTCTTTGATTCCACATTTCAAAGAGATTACCTTTGGACATATTCCACGAAGAGAGAATCAGTTGGCAGATGCATTAGCCACCATGGCATCCATGTTTGAGATCAGCTGGGATGATGAAGCTCCCAAGATTACTATTGATAGATTTGAGAAGCCTGCATACTGCAATGAGATTGAGACTGAAGAGGCAGAGGAGAAACCTTGGTTCTATGAAGTGAAAAGATATCTTGAAACTCAGGAGTTCCCTGAAGGGGCATCTGTCAAAGATAGGAAGTTTCTGAGAAGGTTTTCTGCTAAGTTCTTTTTGAGTAATGGCATTTTGTACAAACGCAATCATGATTCAACTTTGCTTCGTTGTGTGGGAAAGAAGGAAGCAACTGAAATTATGGAAGACATGCATGATGGGATCTTTGACACTCATTCTAGTGGTCATACCATGGCAAAGAAGATATTGAGAGCAGGTTACTATTGGTCTACCATGGAAGCTGATTGCTATCAACACTCCAGAACATGTCACAAATGTCAAATTTATGCTGATAAAGTACATATACCTCCATCACCATTGAATGTGTTGACTGCTCCTTGGCCCTTTGCCATGTGGGGCATTGATATGATTGGTGAGATCAAACCTACTGCTTTTAATGGGCATCGTTTCATCCTGGTTGCTATTGATTACATCACGAAGTGGGTGGAGGCAGCTTCATTTGCATCTGTTACCAAGAATGTTGTGGCTCGATTCATTAAGAATAATCTTATATGTAGGTATGGTATCCCTGAAAGGATTATTACTGACAATGCTTCTAATCTGAACAACACTATGATTACTGATCTCTGCACGCAGTTCAAGATTAAGCATCACAACTCTTCTCCGTATCGTCCAAAGATGAATGGGGCAGTTGAAGCTGCTAATAAGAACATTAAGAAGATTGTACAAAAGATGATTGTTACTTATAAGGATTGGCATGAGATGTTACCATTTGCTCTTCATGGTTATCGTACTACAATACGTACTTCAACAGGGGCAACCCTATTCTCCTTAGTCTATGGTATGGAAGCAGTTCTGCCCATTGAAGTTCAGATTCCCTCCTTGAGAATTATGAAGGATGCAGGCTTGGATGAAAATGAGTGGATTCAGACTCGACTTGACCAGATAAATTTGATTGATGAGAAGAGGCTAGCAGCAGTATGTCATGGCCAGATGTACCAGAAACGAATGATCAAAGCTTTTAACAAGAAGGTTAAGCCAAAGGTATATCAGGCTGGTGACTTGGTAATCAAGCGTATCATACTACCACAGGGTGATCCTAGGGGCAAGTGGACTCCTACATATGAATGACCATTTGTAGTCAAGACAGTATTCTCATGAGGTGCCATGATACTTACTACTATGGATGGTGAAGACTTCCCACAGCCTGTAAACGCAGACATAGTTAAAAAATACTACGCATAGAAAGAGACCCGCTAGGTTGACTGGCCTAGGCAAAAATAAGGGCATCCCGGCGAACCAAAAGGGTTCGGGCAAAAATTAGGGATATATATAAAAAATGTACACCCGGCAAGTCGAAAACCTGAAAAGGCGGCTTGGGCAAAAAAGGGTATCCCGGTGGATTGAAAACCTGAAAGGGCAATCCAGGCAAAAGTAAGGGATTAAAGCGTATGACTATGTCTCGTTTGGATCACCCATGAAACTGCAACCAGTTGTGTTACTTACTCAAGTTTGAACAGATAAAGCTCAATCCAATCGTTTTCGTCTCGACAGCAGAAGATGAGATACTTGAAGATAATGGCAATAGTAGAATTGAAACTCAGTAGGATTATTTCCCACATAGTTGATTTTCTTTGTTTTGTAAAACTTTTATGACGAATTCCTCTTACTAGGATTTCTGGCTCCTTGTACAAAAATTCCTATGTATGGGTCACTTTTTGATATAAATAAAATTTCATCTTTGAATCCTGATTTACTTTTACCCTATTTACATAAGCGAAACATCCATTGGTTGTGTTTGAATGTATGTATGCTTTTGAATATGATTGATGTTTACCAGAAATGCATAAATGCTTAATATGATTGATGTTTACCAGAAATGCATGAAATGCAGTAATAGTATTTACTAAGGACGAACGAGGGAAGGAATTCAACGAAGCTTCGCCGGTTCATCCCCACAAGACAGCTACAAGTCCCCCAGTAGGGCAAATCCATCTTCATAAGTACTTCAAGTCACATCTCCCCTGGAATTTATATCCATCTCTTTTATCCTCATACGGATAATCGGGAATTTATTCTTCCAATAGAAGTACGACGAACGAAGGCGGGAGGTTATGGATACCTTATTACCGAACGAAGGCGGGAGGTTATGGATACCTTATTATCAAACGAAGACGGGAGGTTATGGATACCTTACTATCGAACGAAGACGGGAACGAGTTCCTCATATTCTTCAGCAGCAAATCGGGATTTATTTTCCCTGGCCAGCAGTTGTTATACGAAGATATCCAGACGCTTCAGGCTGCATGATGCATACATACATCATTTACACCATATCATACACATACATAAATGCATAATACATTACTTAAGTGCATCATGTTATACATGCATGCATAATGCATTACTAATATTATCATACAGAATGTTATAATCTTGTTTTTCAGATTAATTCTCCAGCAGACAAACTTCATCAACAGCTTGTGACCTTGGGCCGTTGTTTATCTTCCCAAAGGTTACTCCATTTCCTCAGGACGTCGTTTATCCTCCTGAAAGCATATCATGACCTCAGGACGTTGTTTATCCTCCTGAAAGCATATCATGACTTTGGGCCGTTGTTTATCTTCCCAAAGGTTACCATTTCCTCAGGACGTTGTTTATCCTCCTGAAAGCATATCATGACTATTGGGCCGTTGTTTATCCTCCCAAAAGTTATACTTATACCTCAGAACGTTGTTCATCCTTCTGAAAGCATATCATTACCTCAGGACGTTGTTTATCCTCCTGAAAGCTACCATTTCTTCAGGACGTTATTTATCCTCCTGAAAGCATATCATGGGATGTTTTTTATCTTCCCAGCAAGTTACATCTTCATATCTTGGACTGCTTTATCCTCCAAGAGACATACTTTGAAGAACTTTTATCCAAGTGGCATCTTTAAGCCCACTCAAGCATCTACAACAAGTCATCAGTATCACTCTATGCACCGGTGAGTGCAAATTTTTGGGCTTTTATGTTCAATCCCCTTCAACCTTCCAGGTCACGACTGGCAAATATACCAATCTAACCCCTCAGGTTTCAGAAAATTGAACAGGGGCAGCTGTTGCACCCCAAAATTTGCCCTCACAATACAAGACTTTGTGTGCTTATGAGGTTCACAAGGTTCACAAGACCTTTCATGAAGTTCATGAAGTTTACAAGGCACTTTATGAGGTTCACAAGGTTCACAAGACCTTTCATGAGGTTCATGAAGTTTACAAGGCACTTTATGAGGTTCACAAGGTTCACAAGACCTTTCATGAAGTTCATGAAGTTTACAAGACACTTTATGAGGTTCACAAGGTTCACAAGACCTTTCATGAGGTTCACAAGATTCACAAGACATCTTATGAGGTTCACAAGGTTCACAAAGTTCATCATTGGTCAGAAGATTTGACAATTCCCTCCGGCAAGGCATTCTCCTAAGCAGTGCATCCAAAACTAGGGTTTTGACTTTAATCAGGCTGAATGGATTTTCAAGACTTCAAGTGAGCTTCATAACATCTTATATGTGTTTAAGAATCCCCATGACAAATTTCAGAACTTTTCTCAAAGGTTTGCTCAGTCAGATGATCAGATAAGTCAAAATCAGTCAAAGCAGTTAATAAGTCAAACTGAGGTCAACTGTGGTCAAACCAAAGTCAAACTTCATGATTTTTTGCCAACATCAAGTATATGAAGTAAAATTCATCATTTGATCAAGGGTTGATCATGATTCATCAAGGAGATTTCAGATCATCAAGAATCAGGGGTTTCTAAATTAGGGTTTCCTCAGGAAAAGTCAACTGAACTTTGACCAGCCATAACTTTCACATGCTTTATCACATTTTTCCCATCCAAAGCTCATTTTGAATGAAATTTAATTCTCTACAACTTTGTGTCTCACAAGCCAAGCCCAAAAATGCTTCATTTGGAAGGTATGAGCTAAGTCATTATAGGTCCATTTGAAAGTCAACAAAAAGTCAACAACTTCAAAAGGGCATAACTTGAGAATGGTAAATGATATGGACATGAAACCAATGGGGTTAGTTAGAGGACTCTTCAAGCTTTCCAAAATGTCCAAGAACACCCTCATAGCATTAAAATTGAAGGATGTGTTCCCTTGCAAAGTTGGGAAATTTTTGGGTGGTTTATGAAGAAAATAGGGTCTTAAAACCAAATTTCTCCAAATGGGCCAAGCTTTTTGTGACCCAAGGTATTCCATGACATCATGCACGAAATTTATTTAATATTTTCATTATTTTATTTTATTTTATTTATTTATTATGATTTTTATATTAAAAAGTCATTTTAAATTTAAATAAAATATCAAATGTGAAAATCTAAAATATATTTCTATTCTAGAAAGTCATAAAGATGATTTGGATTGGATTGATTCACACTTGATGATGATTGGCTTGAAATAGAAAGGTTGAATTCACAAATATTTGAAATTTAAGACTTAATCTTTTTCAATCTCATTGATCCAAAATATCCAAACAATGAGCCAATATTTTTGACCTAATTCAGTCTAGTATAAGTATACAAGAGATACATATGCAAAGGGGACGAATTCCCTGCCTCAAAGAGTAAGTTCATACATCAAAAAAAAGTCACAAAAATTAAAATTCGGATTCCAAGTTACAGCCACTTTCAAGGCAATTTGAAGGTTGCAACTTATTACTGGATGTTCATAGAGTGATTTTGGATCATAACATTGCATCTTCATGACCTAAATTGCATAAACCGAATCATGGCTTCAAGCTTATTTTTCAAATTTCGATTTCATTGATTGAATGAATTTAAATTGTTTTTGATTGCTGGATGATGTTTGTGATGACCCCTGGATTGATTCTGGGTAGTTTAATTGAGCTTTTCGTGCAGGTATCATGATTCACCATGGCTAGGGTTTCGGCCAAGCAATTAGGGTTTTACACTAGACCTAATATAAATAAATTCTAAGAACATAGAACAATCATGTGAACTCTGGGGATCATAATGCACCAATTAATTTTGAGAAATTTCACTGTTTTGATGGTATTCCAATTTCGTAGGTTTTTGTTCTGAAAATTTCGCAGGAAACTTCGTAAGAGACTTTGCAGGTATTTTCGCAGGTACCAAGGTTGAAGATGAAGACCATCTGGCGCGAAAATTAATTCAAAAAAGTCACTTAAAATATAATGATGTGTTTCTGATTGTATATCACATTGAGCGTGTGGCTCAGTTGGTTTTGACGTTGGTGTGTGATGGTAGAGGACCAGGGTTCGATCCCTTGGTCAAGTTCTTTTTATTTAAAGGTTCATTAAATTGTTAAACTTAATATATTATTCAAAGTTGTGGATTAACTACCAGTTGCGCCCTCCCGGCTGGAATGGTAAGTGTGTTTGTGCATTGTGTAAAGGTCCTGGGTTCGAATCCCCCCAGGCCTTTTTGTGTTCTTTGCTTTGTTTTTTTCATGGTTTTTCCAAGTTAAGCAATAAAACCTCATGGAGTGTATCTGCTAGCACCTGCGCGCGCATGGCCCAGTGGTAGGAGTGCTGGTCTTGAGAGTTGGAAGCTTAGGGACTGGGTTCAAATCCCAGCCCAAGCAGGTTTTGTTTTTTCATTCTTTTCTCTGATTTTTTGTCATTTAATTAATTTCTATTATAATTATAAATTTAAATAATAAAGGAATAGAATGCTTATATTTTTATATTTATAATCTAGAACTCAATTTCTTTTTTTTAATTTTAATCTTATAGGAAAAATTATTTATTTTTGTAAATTATTAATATTGTAAAATTATATATAGTTATTTTGTTATTCTAAAAATATATATATAAACCCTAAAATTTATAAAACCCTATTTTTTTTCTAAAATTCATAACCCTAAAATATTTTTAAAACCTAATTATTTTTTTAAACCCTAATAATTTTCACAAACCCTAATTTTCTTTTACCTAAAATTTAATTCTATTATAACTTTTAATTTATTATTTGTAAACTTTAATCATGTACATATTTTATAATTTGTTTATAATTTAATTCTTGTATGTAAATAATTTTTAATATATGCTTAAAAATAATTCAAATTTGCTAATTTTGTAATTATAATTTATTTTCATAATATGTTTATAATTAACCTAATTTTTATAATTTGCATATAACTTAAAATTTTATGATAATTAGTATATAATTGTTTATATTTTCTTATTAATCTTAAAATAATAATTGTTCATATAAAAAAATTGATCTTTTAATTATTATGCTAATATTTTTGTTTATATTATTAATTATGTTTATTTTCATATGATATTCATTTTATTATTACTAACCCCATTTATATATTGTGATTTATTATTGTTATTTTTACTAATCCCAATTATATTATCATTATTTATTTTTGCTTATTTATTTAATTTGCTTTTATTATTATTATTATGTAATTGTCTCCTTTATGTAATATTTTAGTAGTAATGTTTAATATTTATTTTTAAATGCTATGGTTAGTAAAATAGTGAGTGAAACATATTTGTATTTAAAATTGATTTAGATCATTAACTTAAAAGATAAATATTTAAAATTGTACACTCACACACGTAAGTCGATCTTTGATCGCCATCTCACTTCCTAAGGTTGCCTCTCATGTTGCCTAAACAAAAGGTCAAGTAGGGTGTATAAAGCAAAGTCCCTCATTTCACATCATCTAGTCCCTAAACAGATAAAAAGATCAAGTCCCTTCGAATGTTGCCTTCGTAATGATCTTGTCCCTTCCGAATAAAGATGATAAGTCCCTTCGAATTGCTTATACACCCCACAGTTGCCTAAATAACAGATGTCCCTTCACTTGTCCCTCACATCCAAGGTAATGACTACCTATTCCTTAATAATAGGGATAGTCTTACCATTTAAGGGATTCAAGAACAGAAAAGACTTAAACTTAGGGTAGGTTCCTCTTAGATACTTGCTCACTCTTCAAAACATTTCAAACACTTCATACATTTCAAACAATTTTCAAAACAAAGGTTTTATATACATCCGTACATGGATCATTATAAAATACTTAAGAAAATTTCTATTCACACACTTCACATTTCAAAAACATTTTAAAGTGAGCTAAGTAACTAAGAGCCCATGGATAACCATGGATGTAAAGGGTGCTAACACCTTCCCTTTACATAACCTACCCCCCGGACCCAAAAATCTTTTAAAAGGTCTTTCCTGTTCTTTTATGCCTTTCCTTTTGATAAAATAAAAGTCGGTGGCGACTCTTGCTATCCGCAACATTTAACTAAAGTCAGTTCTCCCACCGTGTTACACTAGACATATCCTGATATGACCATGCGAACACGTCGGCGTACTCTTGGAGAAGCTCTATCAATTTTGCCTTCACTTCGGCTTGCAAAGAAGCACCTATCTTTACTTCTCGTTTATCCTCCTCTGATCCCAGGTTGATGACTTCAATGTCCTCTTGGTGAGGCTGGATGACCTTCTCTTCTTGCTTGAGTAGTCGGGCTAACTCTTCAGGAAGTTCACAATCTTCCTCACCTTCTTCCTCCGCTTGGTTGATCGGACAGTCGAAGTTATACAAGATCATAGCAGCGTCGTCATCAAGGATCTTGGTGGTGTCTCTGCATGTTTATGATTTATGCATTTATTTTAGAAAGTGATGTGCATCAAAACATTGCCATTTTATTATAAAAGAAAAGAAAAACGAAAGAAAGAGAACAAATATTGAATGCAAATTGCTGATTTATTATATTGATAATCAAAGTTTTAAAACATTGGTGGCCCGACAACATCCCAATATGCCTTGGGCAGAGCATATGGTTTTTGAAAAAGAAGTAGAATTACTTTTTAGGGTAAATAAACTGAGGAATCTCGACAGTCCTCCAATTCTCTAATTCCTCCCCTGGATTGGCTTGACGAATCCAATTACAAGTCACTTCATGGTAGTCTTCGTCTGAGATCATTGCAGCGTGATCCTCAAAGATGTATCCAGCGCTTGTAAATGTATCACTCACCCGAGGAAAATGACTATGCTCTTCATATGCAGAGATTGTTGTTGCACTGGAAGATGGTTGGTAGCCAATGCCATACATGTCTCTTTTGTCCTGCATCTCGACAACTTTGCCCCAGCCATGTGTGTTCCCAGTCTCCAAGACAGCCAAAGCTTCCTTCAGTGATGCCATTGACATTGATGGCTATGGGCTCTCAGATTCTCGTTGTACTGCCAGCATACTCACTATTTCAAAAGATTGAAACAGTGTCTCGACAGTCTCGCCTTCCACATCAATATATCGGAAAGAGGTCAAATGACTCACCAGGATATCTTCTTCACCTCCAATCACCATTATTCGGGTCTGCATAGGGAACTTTAGTTTCTGATGAAGAGTGGACGTAACAGCCCCTGCGTTATGAATCCATGGTCTTCCTAGGAGACAGATGTACCCCGGATGGGTATCCATTACTTGGAAAGTAATGGTGAACAAGGCAGGTCCTATCTTGATCGGGAGATCCACCTCTCATATAACCGCACTCCTGGAACCATCGAAAGCTTTTACTATCAATGCACTTGGCTTCATCACTACCCCTTGTACGGGCATTCTTTCCAACGTCGTTTTCGGCATCACATTTAAGGAAGAACCAGTATCCACCAGCACCCTCGACAGCAACGTATCTTCACATCTTATGGAGATGTGCAAAGCCTTATTATGATTCTTCTTATCAGCAGTGAGCTCTTCATTATTAAAACTGAGGAAGTTGCCAGTATTCACACTGGCTATGACGTCATCGAATTGGGCTACAGTGATATCTTTGGTAATGTGGGCCGCACTTAGCACTTTCAACAAAGAAGATCTATGTGCTTCAGAACTAAGTAATAAAGCTAGCATAGATATTTTTGCGGGAGTCTGATTCAGCTGATCGACCACCTTGTAGTCACTTTTCTTGATAATCCTTAAGAACTCTTCTGCTTCTTTCTGAGTGAATGCAGCTTTGGGCAATGACGGTTCTTCTGGTGACCCCTGAGGAATAGGAGTGACAACCGGTGTAGCAGTTGTCTTTTGCTTTTGATTGGATGACGACTCCAATGGTCTTGGTGTAAACAATCGTCCACTGAGAGTCATCCCACTTGGTCCGGCAATGGATGTGACAACGGGAAATTCAATATTAATAGGCTGCCTTCTCCGACCTTGTCTAGCGTTCATTGGTTTGTAACTCCACGGTACAGCTTGGTTATTTTCCCCAGTGTAGGGAGTTGGGTACTCTATAACTATAGGAGTAACATTGTTTGGAGTCTGAGGTGCATCATAATACATCTTTATTGCAGCCACCATTCTTTTCTTCTTTCCACGTCTTTCGATCTGTATCAAACCTTGATTGAGGAGCCTTTGCAAACACTCCCTGATTATCTTCCTCGGAATGATCAACCCCTTCATCCTTTGCCAGCATCAAACCTGATTTCTCCAACTGTTCCCCAATCATAGCCAATGGAGTATGAACGTCTTCTGCCTTTAGAATTAACTCACACTCGTCTTCTTCTTCCGCGGCATTAACAGCCGCTCCTCCATGAGGTGGCAATGGGTTGTTTTTGACATTCGGGCCTCTTGGAGTAAAAGTTAGATCCTTCGACTCCACCAAATCCTGCACGTGATTTTGAAATGCATAGCATTTGTCTATAGTGTGTCCCGGCGCACCTTTGTGAAATTCGCAAGTGGCATTAGCATCGTAATTTGGAGGATACGGGAAAGTGGCGGGCCTTAGATCCCTTAGAGTTAATTGTCCGCGTTGATTCGTCTGATTAAAGATATCCCTATAAGGCATGGGGACTGGATTAATGTGCCTTCTTGGTCTAGGTTGCCTTTGCACCAGACCACTTCGTTTGTACTGTTGATTGGGCTGCTGTGCAGGAGCCTGCTGATATTGTTGGTGTTGTGGAGCCTGTGGTTGATACGGAGCTGGCGCAACATTAGCTACATGTCCATAAGACATGTTATACGGCAAACTAGCTCTTCCTCTCATAATAGCATTGGCCTCTCCTTCCCTTTTCTTTTGGAAATTAGGATAAGGTTTCTTGCCAATATTTGCAGAAGTGGCTGCTCCTTTGCCCTTTTTCAACTGGCTCTCAATCCTTTCTCCTACGGACACGATTTCAGAGAAACTAGGAAAACTAGCTCCCATCATTTTGTCCATATATTTGTCCTCCAGTGTATTTAGAAACATGTCTGTTAACTCTTTAGGAAGCAATGGTGGCTGAACCCGTGCAGCGAGTTCTCTCCACCTTTGTGCGTATTCTTTGAACGATTCGTTACTACGTTGCGTCATGTCTTGCAGTTGAGTACGATTTGGTGCAAGATCAACATTGTACTGATAATGTTCAAGAAATGCACGGGAGAGGTCATTCCATGTTTTGATTCGGCCTCTTTCCAACTGGACGTACCACTCTAATGATTCCCCGAACAGGCTGTCCTGGAAACAATGAATTAGGAGCTGGTCATTCCTAGCATATAAAGCCATCTTTCTGCAGTAAGCCCGAAGGTGAGTGTGAGGACAACTGTTCCCTTTATATTTATCGGGAAATTCTGGAGCCTTAAACTTATGCGGGATTACTAATCCTGGCACAAGACACATCTCCTCAGCATCTAGACCCGGAATAGTGTTAATATCCATTGCCTTAAGTTTTTCCTCCATTGAGCGCAACCTTTCTGCTACTGGTTCAAGGAGAGTTTCGGTACAGTGAATCGGTGGGTCCGCATAAAAAAACATCAGACTGCTCGTCCATGTCCTTAAATGACCCATGGTGAACTGCTAAAGATGGTACGTTGGGTGGATTCACCCCAGCAAGAATGAAGTTCTCTTTGGCTGTCCCCGAAGTGTCGGCTTGTCTGGCGAGTTTCTCAGCTTCTTCTTCTCTCTTAGCCATAGTGATGACCTCGAGGATTTGGTCCAGCTTTCCCTTGAGTGAATCAATATCAGATCTCATGGCGTTCTTCTCCTCTTGGATTTGCTCCAAAGTCATTTTGTAAATCTTTCTGGTCTCGTACCTCCGTCGGAAAATCCGGAAAGTCAGCTTTTCTGGAGAGGGAAGGTAAAGTGTATGAGTTTGTGTTTTTATACAAATGGGACGTATGCATATGCTAAGATGATATGTTTTATGGCTTTTATTTTCAGGGGACTATTCACAAGCATAAAATGATTTATAGCATTCAAAATATTATGAAGACAAAATAAAAGAAAACTCAAGGTCTCATTCATTTAATCCAATGAAATACCGAAGTACAACCATTACACCAAGTTCTTTTTTTTCTAAATGTAAACAACATAAAACAAATACAATAATTAAACTGCTAGTTTCCGTGTTTCATACTCTTTCACTTTGTCCTTGAATGCCTTCAACATGGCTTGAAACATCTCAAGAAAATATCCCACAGCTGGAGAGTGACCGTCGTTGTCTTCAAATTCTTCCATTGCCATTGAGAGCCTGAAGGGTAGATCTTTAGCTTGCTGGTTTCACCATTCAATGAGCCTATTAAGCTTTCCATGGTACATATCCCTCTCTTCAGTTCGAACATTCACAGCACGCTCATATCCTTCAAAGCAATCCTTCACTTTCTTCCTTGCGGCTTCCCAGATCTTGCGGTCTTTAAGAAGACTTTCATATTGGTCCTTCCAGTGTTGAGCACTTCTTATGGCGTTGTCAGCTTCTTGGCATTTCGAATTCCAATCCTTCATTGAAAGCCTAGAGACATTCATTGCTTTAACTTTAAGATCATATTCCCGCCTGCAACTTGCTACTGCCTGATTGAGGGACTCAGTAAGTCTTTTGATCTCTTCCCCAAGTTCATCTTTCACCCTTTTTACCTCTTGGTGAGCGCGGAAGAACCATTCTTCATTATCTGCACTTCTCTTGCAAGCTTTGTTCAAATCCTTCTTCAAGTGACTCACTTGATAATAGGTATGTTCTAAACAACCTTTGACATTAAACTTCTTCCGTTGTTCATCCTCAGCCTTTCCTTGAACAGCTTCAAGTTGAGCAGTCGTGCGAGTAAGATCAAATTTCAAACCATTCTTCTCATATGTCACTCGCTGCAGCTGTGAAGTAAGTTCCTCATTCTCTTTCCCAAGGCTTTCTATCTTTGCCCTAAGCTCTTCAACTTCCTCATATGACACTGGTACGGGCTCAGGAGTAGGAGGCCTAGAAGGAGCCTCCAAGGAGAAAGGGAGTTTGATAACTTTAACCCTTTCTATGACCCACTCTCGGTATGGCATTCTAGTCACACCATCCCTCTTTCTTAGCTCAGCACCCTTGGTATGGATCTTTTCCCAAGACTTAACAATCCTATGGAGTAATGATGGGTCCCTGGTTCCCATGTCATGCAGTATCATCTCTTCCAAATCTCTATCATCTGGCTTTCCCAATATAGGGTACTCAAATTGTCGTATCACTAAAACTGGATCATAGTTAATACAACCTTTGGTCCCTATTAATGGCACATTACAAAAACTCCCACAATCCATGATTATCTCTTCAGCATTCAACTTGTTAGGATACCAAGTGATGTTTCTATCAGCAAGAGACACCAATTTCTGAGCCCATTCTTTGTCCGTCATATCCAGCACAAGTGAGTTGCGCTTGAATATGTGAGATGTAAGCCACTTGTAAAGTAAAGGGAAGAAAAAAGTCAAGACGGTACCTTCCTTTTCATGCCAGAGATGAAGATTATAAAAAACATCAGCCAAAAGTGGAACAACAGGACTCTGACCTTGCTTCCAAATAGCCCTGTAGATGTTAAGAATTGGCAGAATTTTTGACAAACAAGAAGTGTTGAACTTAGTTCAGGATGTCACACCAGATGTTGTGACATTGACAAACAGAGTAACTGTTAATGAATTTAGTTCAGACATCAGGATGTCACACCAGATGTTGTGACATCGTAAACCTGCTACCAGACTTAAATGATGCATAACAGAACTGAGTAAATTCAGGGAATTTATCTGGAATTAATTGTGAATAGATAAACAATACAAGGCGCATCTGTAGGGAGCTTAGTTATCTGATTTCAGTGTAACAGAATAACTAACTCACCTTGAATCAAGGAATTAACAAACTAACTAACCCTAATTCAAGGTGATGACAGTAGGATTTATCAGGACTGGATAATTTACAGAAAGCCCAAAAACCAAGCATCTATTTAAGGAACAGAAACTCTCAGAATAGAGTACGAAATTAAGAAGACAATAAAGGGTGTTTGTGTTTAATAGCAGGTTTTAATTGTGTATCACTTTATGAGCTTTTAAGCAAAAAGTGTATTGTGTCTTGTTTAAAACTTTTAAGTAAGATCAAGCTATTGTGTTTGAAGTGTGACTTCAATTTTATTAAACATTGTAAAATATCACTGTGTGATTGAGGGGGAGTGAGTAGGTACTCATATCTAAGTTGTGTTTTAGGTAGAAATTGCCTTGGGTAGATATTAAGTGAAGGATTAAACTGGTTGGTTTAATTCCAGACTTAATATTACTTATATTGGATTTCCTTCCTGGCTTGGTAGCCCCCAGATGTAAGTGTGGAGATACACTGAACTGGGTTAACAATTTCCTGTGTTATTTAATTTACCTGCACTTTAAGTTTTGTTTAAGTCTTCAAGTGTTTAAACATCTGATTCGACATCACGTACCTGATCCCAGAATTTCAATTGGCATCAGAGCAGGCACCCTGCCTGTTTAACTGGGTGAGATCTAGGGACTGCAAATTTTGGGAACATGGACAGAGATGTAGGATCTGTGAATAGACCACCTATATTGGATGGATCCAACTATGACTACTGGAAGCCAAGAATGGTAGCATTCTTAAAATATCTTGATAGCAGGGCTTAGAAAGCAGTCAACAAAGGATGGGAGCACCTTGTCCAAGACAATAAGGATGGGGCAAAAGTGTTGAAGCCTGAAGAAGAGTGGAGCAAGGAGGAAGAAGATTCAGCACTTGGAAATTCCAAAGCCTTAAATGCCTTATTCAATGGCATTGATAGGAACATATTTAGACTTGTGCATCACTGTGAGCTGGCCAAGGATGTTTGGGACACTCTCAAAACCACTCATGAAGGAACATCAAAGGTGAAGATGTCAAGACTTCAACTTCTCACCACCAAGTTTGAAAACTTGAGAATGAAGGAAGATGAGACCATTCATGAGTTTTACATGAACATCCTAGAAATAGCTAATACTTCTGGTGCTTTGGGAGAGAAGATGAGTGATGAAAAGTTGGTAAGGAAGATTCTCATATCACTACCAAAAAGATTTGACATGAAGGTTACTGCAATAGAAGAAGCTCAGGACATATGCATAATGAAGGTTGAAGAGCTCATTGGTTCCCTTCAAACATTTGAGATGGGAATGAATGATACAATTGTGAAGAAAAACAAAAGCATAGCCCTGGTCTCAAATACTGATAAAGAAGAAGAAAGTCATGAAGCAGACTCTGAGGAAAATTTATCAGAAACAATTGCTATGCTTGGAAGACAATTCAACAAAATTCTCAAAAGAATGGAAAACAGGTCCAGACCAAGTGGAAGAAACTCAACCTCTTCTGAGAATAAAAGACCTTATGATTTTAATAGAAGGTCAAATTATGATGAGAAGACCAACCAAGGAAAAGGGATTCAATGTCATGGATGTGAAGGATATGGACACATCAGAAGTGAATGCCCAACCTATCTAAAGAAGCAGAAGAAAGGTCTCTCTATGACCTGGTCAGATGAAGACTCGGGATGTGAGTCAGAAGAAGAATCTGCAAAGCACATCACTGCTCTAGCTGGAGTATGTGAAACTGAAGGGGGATCCAGTGATGAGGAGCTGACATTTGAAGAGCTTGAAGAATCTTACAGGATGCTGTGTAAAAGGTGCACTGAAGTATGCATGGAGAATATACAGCAGAAGAAGCAGATTGAGGAATTAAAGGCTGAAAAGACAAGTAATCTAGAGATCATTGACACTTTGAAAAGTGAAGTAAGCCTACTCAACTCCAAAATGGAACATATTTCCAAATCTGTCAGAATGCTGAACAGCAGCTCAAATACACTGGATGTCATTCTCAACAACAACAAGCACTCAGGGGATAGGACTGGGTTGGGATTTAATAAAGCTCAAAAGTTTGAGGCTAGCACCAGCCAAACAACTCCAAATCCTATGAAGTCAAACAAGATGTCCAAACAGATGTCTCAACATCATGACAAGAACATGATGAAAAAGAAATATCAAAGATGGAGATGCCATCATTGTGGAAGGTTTGGTCACATCAAACCTTTTTGCTACAAGCTGCATGGACATCCAAATCAGAGATCTCAGCAACCCCCTAAGCAGAAGACAGAGGTCACCAAGAAAGTGTTGCATGGACATCCAAATCAGAGGTATCAGCAACCCCCTAAGCAGAAGACAGAGGTCATCAAGAAAGTATGGATACCTAAAGCTAGTCTTCATGCTGATCAATGCTACAAATACATGCCCAAGAACAAGTTCAACAGACAACCTTGGAACTCTAAAGATGGACACTACACAGGGCAGATGCATCAAAGGAAACCTCACAACAGGCACAAATGGTCCAAGAAGGTTGTTGCCTATATAGCTCATACATCTCTCAGAGTATCTGCTAAGGAAGACTGGTACTTTGACAGTGGCTGCTCAAGGCATATGATTGGACTTAAGAATCTGCTGGTAGACTTAAAGTCACACTCATCCAAATATGTAACCTTTGGAGATGGAGCAAAGGGAGAAATCAAGGGAGTTGGGACATTGGACTGCCCAGGTGTACCAAGTCTAGATTATGTGCTGCTGGTAAAAGGATTAACTGCTAACTTGATCAGCATAAGTCAACTATGTGACCAAGGTTACAGTGTAAACTTTACCAAAACTGAATGCATAGTCTCTGATAAAGAACAGAAGGTTGTCATGAGAGGAGCCAGATCAAAAGACAACTGCTATATATGGGAACCTCAAGATTTCAGCCTTACTTCAACTTGCTCCTTATCCAAAGAAGAAGAAGTGAAGCTGTGGCACCAAATATTGGGTCATCTTCATCTCAGAGGAATAAAGAAGATCATATCTATGGAGGCTGTAAGAGGAATTCCAAGACTGAAGATTGATGAAGGTAAAGTGTGTGGTGAATGTCAAATAGGCAAGCAAACCAAGATGTCACACCCAAAGCTCCAACATCTGACAACTTCCAAAGTTTTGGAATTATTACATATGGATCTTATGGGACCAATGCAGGTTGAGAGTCTTGGTGGAAAAAGGTATGCCTATGTGATTGTTGATGACTTTTCAAGATATACATGGATAAGCTTCATCAAAGAGAAGTCTGATGTGTTTGATGTATTCAAAGATCTGTGCCAAAGAATCCAAAGAGAAAAAGCAAGCTGTGTGGTCAGAATAAGAAGTGACCATGGAAAGGAGTTTGAGAATCATAAATTCTCAGACTTCTGTTCTTCAGAAGGAATCAATCATGAGTATTCTTCTCCTATCACCCCTCAACATAATGGGATTGTTGAGAGGAAAAACAGAACTATTCAGGAGTCAGCAAGAGCCATGATTCATGCTAAAAAGTTACCCCTATACTTTTGGGCTGAAGCTATGAACACAGCATGTTATATCCACAACAGAGTCACACTAAGAAAGGGAACTTTGTCCACCATCTATGAAGTCTGGAAGGGCAGAAAACCTACAGTCAAGTACTTTCATGTGTTTGGAAGTAAATGTTACATTCTGGATGATAGGGATCAAAGAAGGAAGATGGACCCTAAAAGTGATGAAGGGATTTTTCTTGGGTACTCCATAAATAGAAGAGCTTACAGAATATTTAACTCTAGAACCAAGGTTATAATGGAGTCAATAAATGTGATTATTGATGATGCCTCTGCAGATGTTGCTGATGATGTTGGAACATCTGCTGACAAACAGACTGAAGTTGAAATAAAGAGTGATAATCCTGACTTCACTCTAACTGAGGCAAGGTCAGAACAATCCAACAAACCTCCCTCCATCAGAATCCAGAAAGATCATCCTAAAGATTTGATAATTGGTGATCCCAACAGTGGTGTCATTACTAGATCAAGAGAAATGATTTCAGGCTCCTGCTTTGTTTCAAAGATAGAACCTAAAAACATCAAGGAAGCTCTGAATGATGAGTACTGGATCTTTGCTATGCAAGAAGAATTAGGCCAGTTTACAAGGAATGAAGTGTGGGATCTTGTTCCTAGGCCTGATGACATAAATGTGATTGGCACTAAGTGGGTGTACAAGAACAAGTCAAATGAGCAGGGAGTTGTTACAAAAAACAAGGCTAGACTTGTAGCTCAAGGATACACACAAATTGAGGGAGTAGACTTTGATGAAACCTTTGCACCAGTAGCAAGGCTTGAATCAATTAGACTACTTCTAGGAATTGCTTGTATCCTAAAGTTCAAGCTATTTCAAATGGATGTTAAAAGTGCCTTTCTAAATGGGTACCTTAATGAGGAAGTATATGTGGAGCAGCCTAAGGGATTTGTTGATCCAAGCTGTCCAGATCATGTATACAAGCTAAGAAAGGCTCTGTATGGTCTAAAGCAAGCCCCAAGAGCATGGTATGAAAGACTAACTACTTTTCTCATTAAACATGGGTACAGGAAAGGTGGAATAGACAAAACCTTATTTGTGAAGGATGAAGAAGGAAAGGTCATGATAGCTCAGATATATGTAGATGACATAGTGTTTGGTGGGATGTCAGACAGGATGGTTAAACATTTTGTTAATCAAATGGAATCTGAGTTTGAGATGAGCCTTGTAGTAGAACTAACCTACTTTCTTGGACTGCAAATCAAGCAGATGGAGGACTCCATGTTCATATCCCAAAGCAAGTATGCAAAGAACACTGTCAAGAAGTTTGGGATGGACAATGGAAGTCACAAGAGAACACCTTCCCCCACTCACTTAAAGCTGACAAAGGATGACAAGGGTGAGAATGTGGACCAAAGCTTATACAGAAGCATGATTGGAAGCCTACTATATCTGACAGCTAGCAGACCAGATATAGCTTTTGCAGTAGGTGTATGTGCAATATATCAAGCTGAGCCAAAAGTAAGCCATCAAAACCAGGTTAAGAGGATTTTGAAATATGTCAATGGTACTTGTGACTATGGCATAATGTACTCTCATGGCTGTGAACCAATCCTCACTGGCTTTTGTGATGCTGACTGGGCTGGAAGTGCTAATGATAGAAAGAGTACATTAGGAGGATGCTTCTTTCTAGGAAATAATTTGATTTCTTGGTTCAGTAAGAAACAAAATTGTGTATCCTTATCCACTGCTGAAGCTGAATATATTGCAGCTGGTAGCAGTTGTTCACAGTTGGTATGGATGAAGCAAATGCTCACAGAATACAATGTCCCACAAGATGTCATGACATTGTACTGTGACAATTTAAGTGCTATCAACATCTCAAAAAATCCTATCCAACACAGCAGGACTAAGCACATTGATATCATGCATCATTTCATCAGAGATCTTGTGGAAGAGAAGGTGATCACATTAGAACATGTAGCCACAGATCTGCAATTGGCTGATATATTTACTAAAGCTTTGGATGCTACCCAATTTGAAAACCTAAGGGGTAAATTGGGAATCTGCTTATGTGAAATATAGCAGTTATGGAGAAGTGCCAACATGTCTCATGACATCGTGTGGCTTGATCACCAGATGGCAGCATCAGTCTGGTCAATAACTCTGTGTATTCCACTCTTAAGAATTCCACTAGTAACGGATTCTATAAAAGCTCAAATGTGCTCTCAGCTCTTCACCTCCTCACTATCTCCTCAAAACGATTTGCATGCTAAAGCTGATTTTCTAAGCTCATCAAAATCAATCAAACCTAAATCCTCTTCCACTACATTCGAAAAATGTCTCAACATCAAAACCCTAACTTCATTGATGAGGGTCTCAACCAAGAAGATGTAGTGCATGCAACTCCAATCTCTATAGTACCAATGGATACTACTCCCATAGATGAAATCAGAGGAAGTGTCCTTATTTCTCAAAAACCTAGAACTCCCAATGTAAGAAGAGCAAAGGAACCTGTGTTCAGCAAAAGCAAGGGGACTCCTTCATCTACAAGCACCTCTAAAGCTTCTGACTATGTGGATGCATCCATCAAGCATCTTGTGAACAGGATTCTATTTGAACAAAGAGTGGTGTGTGGGGTATCTGTTCCCCTGAACAGCATGCCTTCTCCACAAGAAGAACCAAGCAATCAGGCTGAAGAGGACATTCCTGCTCAACAGGATGTCCCAATAAATGTTGAAGCATCTGAGGACCAGAACAAGGCCTCAACTGATGATGATGAAGCCACTGATGATCAAGCTTCTGTTGATCAAACTGCTGAAAAGGAGGCTTCCCAACCTCCTCCTGTTGAAACCCTAGATGATGACTCTGACACAGAGATCATTGCATCTATTTACCCTAGCATAGCCAAAAGGCTTAGGGCTAGGAAGGAAAAGAAGCCTGCTGGACATGCAACTCCTGAAAAGAAACAGCCTACTCCTAAAAAGGACAAGGTCAAAGTTGCCTTTGGACCTACTAAACAATAGAGCAAGGTAAGCACCCAGAAGAGGAAAGCTGCAACTCCACCTAATTCATATGTTGAGGAGGATGTCCCAACATCCCAACCAAGGAAGAAGCCAGCACCTCCCAGGTCTACCTCTGCTGTTCCTGAAGCACCTCTGGACAATGTGTCCTTCCATCATGTCTCTAGTGTGAGCAAATGGAAGTATGTCTACCAAAGAAGGGTGGCTCTGGAAAGAGAGCTGGGCAGCAATGCATTGGAGTGCACTGAGGTAATAGACTTAATATCCTCTGCTGGTTTATTCAAGACTGTTTCAAATTTTTCACCCTGTTATAAGTTGTTGGTCAAGGAGTTCATAGTTAATCTGCAAGAGGGGTGTGCTGATGGAAAGTCAGAAGATTTCAGAAAGGTTTATGTGAGAGGGAGATATGTTTAATTCTCTCCTAGGGTTATAAATCACTACCTGGGGAGAGAGTCTGATGGGCCAAATGAACTGGGCAAAACTGACAACCAAGTCTGCAAGATCATCACTGCCAACCAGGTCAAGTCTTGGCCAGTCAAGGGCAAACTATCTGTCAGCCTGCTTACAAGGAAGTATGATATGCTGCATAGGATTGGAATTGTCAATTGGGTCCCCACAAACCATACTTCTTCTATAGCTACTGGACTGGGAAGATTTATCTGTGCTGTAGGCACCCAAACAAAGTTGGACTTTGGGGCTTACATCTTTGATCAAACCCTAAAGCATGCAGGAACATCAGTAACCAAGCTTCCCATAGCTTTTCCCTCTCTGCTTTGTGGAATCATCCTCAACCAATATCCAGGCATCCTTACTGAGAAGGATTCAGTCTGCAAGAGGGAGAGTCCACTGGCATTCCACTACAAACTATTTATGAGCCATCATGTTGCAGATGTTGAAGCTCCCAGTGGGACATCTGCTGGACCATCAAATGTCAAGACTCCTATATCCAAAGCAGCCTTGATTGGAGAACTCAAGACCACTTGCAAAGAGCTGGATGCTAGCAAGAAAAAGCTTGAGGAAATAATTCAAAGGCTGGAGCTGGAAGAGGGTGCTCAGAAGGTTGATGGATCAGATGTTGAGACTGAGGATGAAGAAGATACTGAGTATGATGAGTCTGAGTGAAGCTGGTTGTGATGAAAACTGTATTGCCTGATCTGAATTGTATTTTTGCTTTGTAATGTTTTTTTTCTCTCTGCTTGTGTAATGTTTGGCCCCAAATTTCTGTCTAACAAGGGGGAGAAGTAACAACAACAATGTTTGTTGTAGTTTGCCTGATTAATGAACAATGCTGAAGTTAATTTCTGTCTTCTGAACTAAATTTTTTTTAATGCTCATTGGTATATCAGATTCTGTTGAACAAGTCATAGCAGTATACATACAGGTTTGAGGGGGAGCAAATTATTAGCTATCACATGATTCAACAGAAAAGAACTCTGCTGCACTCTGATAAATAAAACTCTGCTGCACTCTGATAAAACCAGAAGATTGTGTTAGCCAAAAATTAGCCAAAGGGGGAGTTTGTAGATGTTAAGAATTGGCAGAATTTTTGACAAACAAGAAGTGTTGAACTTAGTTCAGGATGTCACACCAGATGTTGTGACATTGACAAACAGAGTAACTATTAATGAATTTAGTTCAGACATCAGGATGTCACACCAGATGTTGTGACATCGTAAACCTGTGTAAACACCCCAAATTTGCCCTCACCCATTCACACATGACTTGTGATCATCTCATATGCATAAACACAATCACATCATCTCATGTCTCATTTGGTTTCACTGGATAGTTTCTAAAGCATCTGCACCTAGGGTTTGTGATCTGAGCAACCTCAGGGCATCTTGAGCCATTCCAAAGGCCACCAATCATCTCAAAGGGGTTCATGTGTGTTCTTATGTCATATTACATCCTCACAGAGTCAAAAATGCAGAGGAATCACAAGAACTAGGGTTTGAGTGGATGCAGAGCCAGGATGAACTGCACAGTTGACTGAGAATTAGGGTTTTGGTTTCAGAGGCCATAACCCCAAATTTTTTGGTCATTCTTGTTTCCATTGATCTTTATATGGTATAGGGAGTATGCATATCAATTTTCATGAAGAAATTCCATGGGGAAGTCATCTGATCAAGAGTTGACTTTTCAGACAAGTCAGTGTAAAATCAGGGCATCTGAGGCCCCCAATGACCCAACCAATGGGTGGTCTTCATCATTTTGAGTGTATATGATCTTTATTTGATCATGGAAGAAGTTTGAAGTTCATGGAAATCAAGAATTTAGGGTTTTTGCAAAAGTTGACTTTTTGGGTTTTGTTGACTTTTCAAGAATGCATCCTTTTAGGTCAATTTTCAAGCTTTGATTTATGATCCAAAAAGGCTTCAAATGGAAAAACTTTGGTCATGAAAGTTGTAGATCTCATCTTTCCCTTTTCAAAAAGTACAAGAACATGATCTAACTCTTCATGGATCAAAAGTTATGGCCATGCAAAGTTGCCAAAAATCATTGTTTTTCAAGTTATGCACCAAGTGGAAATTTTGCTAAGTCTTGAATCAATGCATGATTGCTGCCTCAAATTCATGACAAACCAGCATGTGAACATCCTCTAAGTCACAAAAATCAGAAATGGACCAAGTTTGCTCATGGTTTGGTTCATGAAACTTGATTTTTCTCATGGAAATCCATAAAGCTAACCAAGTTGCAAAACACTCATGAGCTTTCAACCAACTTGCTGCATTGAGCCTTGGGTCAAGCCAACCTCTCACACTCACCATGCTGCACCAGAACCCAAGTTGTCCTTGCCTAGTATCATGCCATGCCCTATCTTACACAAAAGTGGACTTTGAGCAAAAAGCAACTCACCTATCATAGCAGGCCATGTCACATCAAGAGGCCAATCAGAATTGTTTATTCATTCATTTTGCTAGCCATATCACATAGAAACAAAGGCTGAAACCAACTCACTCATAACTTACACAAAAAACCTCCCAACTTGCAACTTCCTTCAAATTTCATTACACAGCCATCAAACACCCAAGCAACCTTCACCATTCATTTCACTTTGATCCATAGAGCACAAAGCATCAAGAACCATAGCCTGAAACAGCCAAAACACTTCACTGCCATCTCTCACCTCAGTTTGCAGTTTCACTTGCAACTCTCACCATAGCTCATAAACATCAAAACAAACTTTGCCAAACTTCTCAACACACTTCATAGATCACAGACAACCACCTCTCATAGCCTGAAAGTGCCAGAATCCCAGCTGCCATTGTTGACTGAACTGAAGCAGTTCTCTTCGAAACTCATCATCCAGCAAATATAAACTCCATTTGAGCATTCAGACGTCTTTGGGGGGCCAAGAGGAGCAGTTTGCACTTAAAGAAAGGGCCTGAAAGTTCCTAAATCAAAGGTTGCAAATCTCAGGTAGCTCCAAATAATTTTTTCCAGAAACCTCATTTTATGTTACAAACTTGTTCCTTATGTTCTCCTGATCATGCTGATGCTTTTAGTTTTTGAAATGGATGTGTTTTGAGAATTTAATTGCTGTTTGAAGCTTGCGAACCCTAGAACTTAGTTTCTTCGATTCAGCTTGTTTAGGTTAGATAAATTTGTTTTGAGAGAGGGGTTTAGTTCGTGAGGTGTTGGAGATCCTTTCCCATGTTTTAGTTTTCATTTATATTGCGTTTTGAGAGGATTGGAGTTTTTTCAGGTGACCCTCTGGCCGGAGAAGACGACCGGAGGTCTTCTCCGGCCACCTGAAAGTGATTTGCCCTAATTGTCATTAATTATGTTAGTTTGAATTCTGGCCGTTGATGTGCGTTGACCCATTGACTTCCCTCCCAATTTGATGGCCCAGATCTTTTCCATTAGCCCTAATCTCCCTCATTTATTTAATTAATTATTAATTAGGATAATTTAATCAGATTGCATCCTGGCCCTCCACTAGCGCGCGCAGTCAATAAGTTTAAACCCAGAATCCATCCTGGCCATCCAATCTGTTTACTTTTATTTTAATTCATTTTTAATTCATTTTTCTTTCATTAAATTGCACAATTTATTTAAAATAGTTAAAAAATCATAAAAATTATGAAACTTTTTCTTTAAGGTTTTATTAATTTTTATGACACAAAAACATTTTTATTTTATTTTTTATCATTAAAAAAGTATTTTTAAATATTTAAAAGATTATTTTTAATTGATTAATGAGAATTAATTAATTAAAAATACTTTTAGGTATTTAAAAAATTACAAAAAAATTCATGAAATGTTCTAAGACATTTAGAAACATTGTCCAACCTTCAAACCAAATTTCTTTTTTGATCTTGATGCATTTTAAGAATTTTTCATTGAATTAAAGCATTTTTGATGCATTATTTTGTTCATAAGTTTGAAAATTCATTTCTGCCTATTGGTGAAGGTTGAGACATTGATTCTTCTTGCATTGTTTTCCATTTGACATGTAGTTTCAAGGATAAAAAGGCCATGATTTGATCTTGCATTTTCTAATTGATTGGCATTTCTTTTGTTACAAACCCTAAAAAACCCTAATAACTTGTAAAATTCATAACTTGAGTTTGGTTGAGAGTTGAGAGCTCCCCTTTGGGCAGTGGTTCATTATAGGTCTAGGGTTTCTTTAGGTACCATTTTCCATTTTTTATATTAAGGCCGGCTTCTGTTTTTGGTTTATGTGTGATGTTTGATCCATGAACCCTAATTTGGGCTTTCATTTGCATCCCTCTTGCATTTCCTTACATAACTTGACTTGTCATTGCATTTTGTGCATTCCTATGTTTCATTTGACATCTTAAGACATGTATGAAGCATCATTGATCATTGCATTACATATTTGCCATGCCATTTGTCTTGTATGTTTCATAACATTTCATGCTTGTTCATGCTTCTAAACTTGCATCATTTGCATCCATGGCTTTGTATGAACATCTCATTGTCTTGTCTCATGTTCATAGCACTCCATAGCATCATCATCATCATCAACATGCTTCTGTTTTTTGCTTATCATGTCATCTCATCTCATTTAGCATGGTATTGCATTTGTTTCTAACATTTCAGGTGGTAAGTAAAACTTGAGAAGTGGATTTGCCTTCACTTCTCATAACTTTTCTTTTCATCTCTCTTGCATCCATTGCTGCATTTCTATGTGTGTTTGAGATTGAGCTTGCTCATTCTTGCTCCTCCCACTTTCTTTCTTCAAGTGACTTGACTTCTTGAATGAAGCAAGTCACTTTGTTTCTCTTGATCTTGTTCATCTGCTTCCTGGTGGTTCATCTGAAGATTGTTCTTGAAAACCTCACAAACATTAGGACCAACCAAGCATGATAATGAATTAGGGTTTTGATTAGTCTCCCCACAGTTTTTACCTTTGTGTCTCTCTTTGAGTCTTCTCTCCTCACCTCATAATCAGGGACTAAACCCTCAAGGCTTTAAGACTTTGTGATTAAGATCATGCCTGCATCCTTCTTTTAGGATGGAGTGTATAACTTTGATCCTAAGTCTTGGACCCTTAAGGTGTTGAACTCTCTTAATTAATCCATCTAATAATCACCAAGACATTACACTTGTAACTTGGGCCTTGCATTAGGGTTCTAATTCTTCCTTAATTGGTTAAGAAGGACTAACCCTAAAGCTAATGGACAAGTCCCCCTCAAGTTGTCTTACAAATCATAAAAGACACTTCATCATCATATCATTAATAAAATCCACTTAATCAAAGGTTTGTTCTGTCATGGGTTTAATCCCTAATCATGGATTAAGCTGAGGATCCTTCCTCAGCTTGAACACCCTCATCTACTATCCTTCTTTTAGGATAGTGTAATGAGCCTGTTAAATCCCTGATTATGGCTTAACCTCATTACTTAACACTAAACAAAAATCACAAAAACATCTAATTAATCACAAGTAGGTTAATGATCTTAACCCTACATCAAAGGTGATTAAGTGTGAGAATCTGACTTCACACTTAAGGTAATTCTCATTACCCCTAATCAGAGGGATGATGTGATGAGTTTACCAAATCCATTGATTTAGGTTTAAGCTCATTATCTTATGACAAACTCCAAAAAGAAATAAAAGACTGAAAACTCAAAAACAAACAATAATCGTCTCCTTCGGGATTCTTTTCTCATCATCTTCACTCACAAACGAGAACTTGCTTCTTCCGTCTAATGCAAGACAGTTTGCATCTGTGCCAGACAGATCATACACTTGAGCATTGACAAGCAAGCAGTTCATCAGTCAATTCCTTTCAGTCTCTTTGGGTCGAACTACGGTGTTCTGACTTCCTCATTGCACGAGAGGATACGTAGGCATAACTTAACAGTTATCGAACAAAAGTCTCTGTGCATTCCCCCTCTTTCTAGCTTTATTCTTTAAGCCTCATGATCTTGAGCATCCTATTCCATTTCTCACACTGACACTTTCATACTTCACATCACTTATACACTTCACTTCTTTTGCACTGACACCTGTACATATTGCTTTCCAGCCATCTTGCACAAATTGCACTAACACTACCCCTTTAAAACACAAATCTTTTAAGCGTGGATCCCGTCGAGTACGACGGACAATCTGGGTGCTAATACCTTCCCAGGTTGTAACCAACCCCCTTCCTCAGTCTCTCTGGTTCGCAAACCGTCTTATCCATCTTTTTCTAGGTTTATGCAGCATTACCTTTCCTCCGGGATAAAAATGCCTAGCTGGCGACTCTATTCATCCTCCAGTGAGTTCACGGCTGTGTGTTCTCACTGTTCCCCTCGCCGACCGTTCGCGTCTGTACCTTCATTTGACCCCGTTTCATTTGTCGGGAGCGACAGCTTGGCGACTCTGCTGGGGACCCTTATACTGCAACCAGGGCATCTGGTTCTTTTTGTGGGTTCCTCCTAGCGCTTGATTGATTTGTGTTTACTGGGGTGTTATGTGCTTGTTTGTGCTTGTATTTATTTTTGTTTATTGCTTTATGTACAGTTACTTTACTGCTTTCTTTACTGCTTTTATATATCATACTGTCATACTGTGCTGGCTGGATCTGGTTTTTCTTTGGTGGGTGGGTGTTCCATTGAGAGTTAAGGTCCTATACCTGGGACCTGAGTGACACCTAGGCTAGAGTGAATCATATTCTTTCCCATTCCATTTCGGTCTGGTGCGGGAATATGAAACACGGTTCAGATATGGGTTTCTTCTTGAGAACTCTGTGCTACGGATTTCCTGTAGTGCTAGGGGGATCTGGGAAGCCTGCTAAGTCTGGATGACCTTTTAGTATTGACCTTCAGAAATTGAGGTGAATTAGAGGAGGAATTGTTATGGTTATTGTAAACACTGTACCTCCGGGTTAGAGGTGTTTACACTTCTCATAACTGATCCAAGTCTGAGGATCCTTGTTCTAGATCACTACCTGTGAGGGGGTTGGGCTGTTTACAGGTTTGCAGGTATCTTGACCTCAGAATACCCTGTTACTTTGACTTTGTTAAGAATGCTCCATGTTGGATAGTTCTTGTGATTCTAAAACCCTGGACATGTGGCTCTTTATTTGAGTCCCCCACCTTGGTTACTGGATTTATAGACCTCCATCCGGAATTCTTGAACACACATGGATCTATACCAAGGCAGTTTATCCAGATCCAGCTCAGTCACAAACCCTTTGCATATCATTTGCATACATCCTCATTGCATCATATTAACATGTGCTTATTTGTTTTTCAGGGTATCCATTTTCATCAGGTTTTGGTTTTGACCCCATCTGCAGCTTTAACCCATCTTCACCAGCATCTGCTTCAGTTTAGCCGTCTGCTTCAGCACCAGCCAGTCAGTGGTTTTCTCTACTTCAGCATTGTCATCAGCACTCTACCCAGTCTTCAGCATCATGGCTCCAAAGAAAAGCAATATCACCTATCATTTCTTCCAACCAGACTTGTCAGACATCAGGAGGGTCCAAACCCTGATGACCCCAGATCACATACCTCTGTTCAGGGAGCATTATGGGGATATACTTGACTTGGTTACAGACATGGACCCATCTCAGAGAAGCCTGATCCATACCTGCATCCAGTTCTATGACCCCCCATTGAGGTGTTTCACCTTTCAAGATTTTCAGTTGGGGCCTCTCTTAGAAGAATATGCATCTTTGGTTGGTTTGCCTATCAAGAGAGAAATTCCTTTTAACCCTGAAATGGTCTTTCCCAGCAATGGAGAGATAGCAAGAGCTTTGCACCTGGAACCTGCTTTGATTGAGCAGCATATGACCTCTAAAGCTGGGATCCCTGGTTTTCATCTGGACTTCCTGATTTCTCAAGCTAGTCGGAAGGCCTCCCTGGGGGATTGGAAAGCTGTTTGTGCATTGTTGGCCTTGAGTGTATATGGAATTGTGTTGTTTGCAGATGAGCCCAGATTCATCAGCAAGAATGCCATCCACCTGTTCATCCTGAAGAACCCAGTGCCAACCTTGTTGGGTGACCTCTATTACTCAGTACATCAGAGGAATGAGAAACAGAGGGGTAAGCTAGTGAGGTGTTGTGCTCCACTATTCCATGCTTGGCTTCTCAAGCATCTACCCAGGACAGATGCATTCCTGAATCCTCATCAGCAAAGCAACTGGGCTAAGAGGCTCACTACTCTCACTGCAGCAGACATCAGATGGTGCACCCAAGGCACCAAGGGCAGAGATATGATCACAAGCTGTGGGCACTTTCCCAATGTACCTTTGGTAGGAGTTAAGGGAAGTATCAACTTCAACCCCCTGCTGTTCAAGAGGCAATTAGGCTATGCACTGGTTCATGCTCCTAGGGAACAAGACCTGGTTGAGACCCTCTACTGTGAGAACAAGATCAGTTTGACTGTTGTTAGGCAGGCTGCCTGGGCCTGGGATCATGTTCAAACCAAGGGAATCACCATTCTGGGGAAGTGCAATAATGTGGCATCAGCCCAATATCATGAGTGGTCCTATGCTAGGGCCCAAATCTCAGGATTGCCCTTCACCATCAAAGACATGCCTGAGTCATCATCAGCACCACCCCCTGCTACTGTCAGTTTGGAAGAGTTTGAAGGCTTGAAAGAAAGAAATGAGAAGCTATCCCAAGCCCTGCAGAAGACCCTCAGGGAGAGGAGTGAAGGTGTAAGGGAGATTGAAAGATTGGAGAAGCTGAGAGTGGAACACTTGACTAAGATTGAGAAGTCTGGGGACTATATCAACAAGTCTAAAGCTGGTGAGCAGATTCTGAAAAATGCTTGTAAAGAAGCCCAGTTCCAAAGAGCAAGGACAGACTTGTACTTGAAAGAGAGTCAGGCCAGGTGGGTCCGGATCACTGAAGCCCGTACTCTAGAAGACAAGAGAGTTCAAGATAAGATGGAGCAGATGGAAAAAGCCCTGGCAGCAGCCCAGGAGGAAATTTCAGAGTTAAAAATCAAAGCTGGAGTGAAGAAATCCAAAGACCAAAGCCAGAACAAGAAGTTGACTACAGCTGTTGCAACAAGAAACCTTCTCATCAGGAATCTTACGGAGCATCCGGCTGATCCTGTGACCGAAGCACTTCTTAAGGAAGTTCGCGAGGATGAGTTTGGCCTTGGAGTCTGATTATTTGCTTGTTGTTGTTCCTTTTCCATGTACTTTTGCTTTTTGGTGATGTATTTTTGACCCCTTAGAGGGCTAGTGTTGTAAAAATGAACAATTTGTATTATTTTACCTTTGTAATATATTTGTGTTTGTTTCCATCTGGGTTCACTTCAAAAGCAACTTCAACAGCATCATCTTCAAGGGTCTGGACGGGTCAAAACTGAAGACCAAGCCGGATACCTTGATAGCAAATAAGCATACTGCATTGCATACTAACCCTTTTGTTTGTTTTGTAGGTTTTGTTTTATTGTTTCTAACCTCTGTTGTGACATTCAGGAATTATTGCTCGCCGCAGACTATTCCCTCTCAACAGGCCACACAGGTATCCAACTAGAAACAACCTTCCGGGAATTCAGATGGATCAAGTTCAACAAGATCTTGCTGATGTCAGAAATCAGCTAGCCAATGAAAGATTGGAGATGAGAACACAGATGACGCAGTTCATGGAGGTTATGAACAACATGGCTCAGAGCCAGGAGAGACTGAGAGCTATGGTGGAAAGGCAGAACCAAGATGAGCCTCATGTAGGGACTGCAGGCACCAGTAATAATGAAAGGGTGCAACCACATGTCAACCCCCCTGTGTTTGGTCCACACCTACATCCTGAGATTCATATTCCTGCAAACGTTCAAGGAACAGCTACTGCAGCCAGAGTACTTCAAGAGGATCCTCAGGAGGATCAGTTTACAGTCATGGGTGCTGGAGAGGAAACCTATGATAGGAGATTGGATGAGTTGGCTGAGAAGTTGAGGTCTTTGGAATCCCAAAATTCTTTGGGGTTCGATGTCATGGACATGGGTTTAGTAGAGGGGGTCAGGATCCCTCATAAGTTCAAGCCTCCTTGTTTCGAAAGATATAATGGGACTTCATGCCCCCGGACTCATTTGCAATCGTTTCTGGGAAGGCTGAAGGCCTATACAATGGATGAGAAGCTCTGGATGTTTTACTTCGAAGACAGTTTGACTGGAGCATCAAGGGAATGGTATTCCCATCTGACAAGAGCAACTGTAAGATGCTGGAAGGACCTGGCAGAGGCCTTCATCAGACAGTATCAGTATAATCTGGACATGGCACCCAATAGGACCCTCCTAATGGGGATGTCACAATCATCAAGAGAGAGCTTCAGAGAATATGCTCAAAGATGGAGACAGCTTGCCGCTGCTGTCCAGCCACCTATGTCTGAAAGAGAGATGGCTGATATGTTCATGAATACCCTTCAGGGAACCTATATTGACAGGTTGGCTGCTTTCTCGTCCACTAGCTTCGCAGATGTTGTTATAGCTGGGGAGAGAATTGAAAGCCTGTTAAAAATGGGTAAAATTTCCGATAATGGCGCCAGTTCGTCCAGCAGTACAAGGAAGCCTTTTGCAGGCCCTAGAAGAGCTGGCGAGACCAATGCCGTTCATACCAACAGGGGTAGGCCCCAATATGTTCAAAGGTCCATAGCAGCAGTCACTATCCCTGCTCCAGCTCATCCACAGCCAGTCTATCAACCTCCTCAACAAAACTTCCAACAACAACCTCCGTATCATCAGAATCAATATCCTCCAAGAAACAACTACAACAACAACAACACCAACAACAATCAACAGAGGCCATTCCAACAAAGGCCATCTCAAGCTAATCGAGTGATCGACCCGATCCCAATGCCATATGCTGCCTTGCTGCCACAACTTCTGAAACTCAACCTAGTTGAGCTAAGAACGTTGGCACCGCCAGATCCAAACAGTCTACCAAGAAACTATGACTCTAATGCTAGGTGTGCTTTTCACTCAAACGCGCCTGGTCACAGTACAGAAAAATGCAGGGCACTGCATATGAAGGTACAAGACTTAGTAGACTCCAAGGCTTTGAACTTTGCACCTCCGCCCAACGTCAACAAAAACCCAATGCCAAACCATGGTGGTCCTCGAATTAACGCAATCGAAGAAGACACACCGTCTTATTTCATAACCAGTGTGGATCAGATCAGGACACCATTGGTGGAAATCAAAGCTCAACTCCGTGAAAGCAATATATTTCCGGGGTGTGAACTAGGGTGCCCATACTGCAATATTTCTTGGAATGGGTGTGAAGACTTGAGGAATGGCATTGACAGCCTTATTAAGAGTGGCTTGCTACAGATCACTACATCATTTCCGGCAACTCAAACAACTTCATCAACAACAGTTTCAGAACCTCCTACAACTGCAGCAACTGTTGTTCCCGACGATTCATCAGCAACATCAGCAAGTACCTCATCTGTTCTACCCAATGATCAGTTTTCAACAGTTTCTCCTGCTACAACTTCAGCTTCAGTCCACTTCGACTCTCCATCAACAACAAACAAACGGTTCTTCCAACAGAACCTCCTACAACACCAGCAAACAATCACGAAGATGTCTCCACTGTTACCATATTCTACGATCCAGAAAACAATTCCGCTTATCATTCAGAAGGTGCTGCTCCCACTAGAGCACCAGTTACAATCTTTTATGATCCACAGACAATAACAGTCCCCTCAGCAGCAGCAATCAGTCCAGTCACTGTCACGGTGCTGGGACCTGTACCATATAAAAGCGATAGGGCCATCCCTTGGCACTATGGCTCTGACTTGTATTGCGAGGGAAAGAGAATCACTCTTGAAACATCAACACCTGCACCACAAATTGATAATGTGGGTGGAGGCGGAGGCTTCACCCGAAGCGGACGTCTCTTTGCTTCACAAGTTCAAAGACCTACTGCCGAAGCAGAAGCTGCTGCCAAGGCAAAGGAAAGAGCCCGGTGCAGGAAGATCCAGCTGCCAAAGAAGCCCTGAAGACTCCATTCGATCAGGAAGTTGATGAGTTTTATGAGGATCATCAAAAAGAGTGATTACAAAATTGTGGATCAGCTTCACCAGACGCCATCCAAAATCTCCATCCTCTCACTGCTTATGTGCTCCGAAGCCCATCGGAATGCACTACTGAAGGTACTGCACGCAGCTTACGTGCCCGAGGAGATTACTGTCAACCAATTGGAAACCGTGGTTGGAAACGTTACTGCTAGCAATGGGCTAGGGTTTACCAATTCTGACCTGACAGCGGATGGCCGCAATCACAACAAAGCCTTGCACATAACCATGGAATGCAAAGGAGCTGTCCTTTCTCATGTGCTGGTGGACACAGGTTCTTCCCTGAATGTCTTACCAAAGAAGGCTCTGGTGAAGTTAGAATATGATGGATTGGCATTGAGACCCAGCAACCTGGTGGTTAGAGCTTTTGATGGCTCAAAGAGATCGGTTCTGGGAGAGATTGAGCTGCCCGTGACAATTGGCCCGCAGACCTTTAAAACTATCTTTTATGTGATGGACATTCAGCCCGCCTACAGCTGTTTGTTGGGTAGACCCTGGATTCACGCCGCTGGCGCTATAACGTCTACCCTTCACCAAAAGTTAAAATTTGAGTGGGAAGGTCAAGTTGTCACAATCTGTGGAGAGGAGGACATTTTTGTCAGCCACCTGGCAACCTACAAGTACATTGAAATGGATGGAGAGATCCATGAGACAATGAGCCAGGGGTTTGAAGCGTTGAATGTGAATGAAGCATCTGCTGTATCTGGTACCCCAATGTCGTCTTATCAACAAGCCCGGAAGGTTGTTGAAGAAGGAACTGCCCAAGGCTGGGGCAAGGTCTTAGCTGTGGAGGAGAAGAAGGACAAATTTGGGTTGGGTTACAAACCAACTCAACATCAAGCAAAGGCTGCTGCAGAGCCAGGTTTTGTCAGTGGGGGAATGCTTACCCCCGATGCTATCAACTGTCTGGAAGACGAGCTGGAAGAGGAGCGCAACCTGGAGAATTGGATTCGTCCGAAGGTCCCGGGGAGCAGTGTCTCGAACTGGTCTTCCCAGGGAATTATAAGTGTTACTCGAGCAGAGTAAATATTATTTCCTGTATTTTTATAAGCATGCATCAAAGTCTTGCATCTTGCCCAAGATGACAAGACTCATTTTGTAATCAGGGCCATCTGTACTTTTGTGCAAACAGGATTAAATTAATGAAATATCAGACAACCTTTTTGCAAACGAGTCTTTTTCTTTTATGCTCACTGTTTTTCCATTTTTCTTTTTTGTACAAAAATAAATGGCAGTGTTTTTCAAAATGACAACTTCATTTCACTTTTCTAAATAAGACTAAAATCAGATCACTAAAATGAACCAATTAAACCCTTGCAGAGAGTGCCATCCTGACCGCACCGACAACAGCACGGCTATGACGTCGTATGGCTTTGACAATCCGATCGATCAAGCTGACGAAGGGGTTGAAGAAGAATATGAGCTTCCTGAAGAGCTAGCCAGGTTGTTAAGGCAAGAGGAAAAGGTTATTACTCCTCATCAGGAGGAGGTTGAAGTGATTAATCTTGGTACAGAGGAAGACGTGAAAGAAGTCAAAATCGGGGCCTGCCTGCAAGACTCAGTGAAGAGACAGCTGATAGATCTGCTTCAAGAGTATGTTGATGTGTTTGCTTGGTCCTACCAAGATATGCCAGGGTTGGATACCGATATTGTTGTGCATAAGCTGCCTTTGAGGGAAGAATGCCCACCAGTCAAACAGAAGTTGCGCCGAACTCGCCCAGACATGGCTATGAAAATCAAGGAAGAGGTACAAAAGCAATGGGACGCCGGGTTCCTTGCTGTGACTAGCTATCCTCCGTGGGTTGCTAACATAGTACCTGTGCCTAAGAAGGACGGAAAAGTAAGAATGTGTGTTGATTACCGGGATCTGAACAGAGCCAGCCCGAAAGATGACTTCCCATTACCTCACATTGATGTATTGGTGGATAACACGGCTCAGTTCTCGGTATTCTCCTTCATGGATGGATTTTCGGGATACAATCAGATCAAGATGTCACCTGAAGACATGGAGAAGACAACATTCATCACACCTTGGGGCACGTTCTGTTATAAAGTGATGCCATTCGGACTGAAGAATGCTGGTGCAACGTATCAACGGGCTATGGTAACATTGTTTCATGACATGATCCATAAGGAAATCGAATGTTATGTGGATGACATGATTGCCAAGTCCCTTACAGAGGAAGACCATCTGGTGAATCTGCTCAAGTTGTTCAAGCGTCTGAGAAAGTATCAACTGAAGCTGAACCCCAACAAATGCACATTCGGGGTGCGATCCGGTAAGCTGCTGGGCTTTATTGTAAGTGAGAAAGGGATTGAAGTTGACCCTGATAAAGTCAAAGCTATTCAAGAAATGCCTGCACCGAAAACTGAGAAAGAAGTTCGAGGTTTCTTAGGTCGATTGAACTACATTTCACGGTTCATATCTCACCTTACAGCAACTTGTGAACCCTTATTCAAGCTGTTAAGAAAGGAGCAAACGGTCAGGTGGAACGAAGACTGCCAGAAAGCTTTTGACAAGATCAAGGAGTATTTGCAAGAACCTCCAATCCTTATGCCTCCAGTTGAAGGAAGACCTCTGATTATGTACTTGACAGTATTAGAAGAATCGATGGGGTGTGTACTAGGTCAGCATGACGAGTCTGGTCGAAAAGAGTATGCGATATACTACCTAAGCAAAAAGTTTACCGACTATGAACAGCGTTATTCACTGCTCGAGAAAACTTGCTGTGCTTTAGCGTGGGCTGCTCGCCGACTGAGACAGTATATGTTGACCCACACTACCTTATTAATCTCAAAAATGGATCCAGTTAAGTACATTTTCGAGAAGCCAGCTCTTACCGGACGGGTTGCGAGATGGCAGATGATTCTCACAGAATACGACATACAGTACACATCTCAGAAAGCCATCAAGGGCAGTGTGCTATCTGAATATCTTGCTGAGCAACCCATTGATGATTACCAGCCAATGAGGTTTGACTTCCCTGATGAAGACATCA